>JALMQS010000299.1:0-189375 GCA_024734495.1 Forficula auricularia | reverse complement strand
TCTTCTTCTTATTGATAGACCTTGTGGTCTGTTTATCCGCAACTCGTCCCGCCAGCGTTTTTGAGGTCGACCTCTACTTCTTTTCCCTGCTGGCTTGTTCTGTTAAAATTTTCTTGAGAATTCGAGTCTTCACTCATTCTTTCCACGTGTGCCTTACCAATTCGCTCTTCTACATTTGACCGCAGTCATCGATCTTTTGTGTTTCACATTTTTCCCGGATGTCTTCACTTCTTTGTTTATCAAACAACGATACGCCAAGGATTCTTCTTTAGGGTCTTCATCTCAGCCGTCTCCAACATCTGCCTAGTTTTAGCTGTATCTCGGCCTGTGTTCTCGGCTGCGTACGTCAATATTGGCCTTATCACCGGTTTATATATTCGCACCTTGGCTTCTGTTCTTAAAAACTTATTCGACCAGATTGTGCTATTAAGACAACCTGATATCCGTAGGGCTTTAATAGATTGTGTTTTTACTTCTGTCTCTAGATCTTGATGAGAGGTTATCTGAATACCAAGGTACATAAATGTCATGACCTGTTCTACTTATCCTATCATATAGCTGTAATTTGCATCGAAGTGGCTCTTTGGATATAGTAAGAGCTTTTGTTTTTTGTTGATAGGTAAGATCGAATTTGGTGGCTAGTAGACTGAATCGGTATAGAAGTCTTTGAAGAGAATCTTCCATCTTCGGCAACACAGGGCTGCGTCGTCAGCGTATACACACATGATATATTTTCATCTCGATGGTGTATCCTTTAAGGTCCTTAATTCCTCTATTGTATCTCGTTCATTACTATGTTGAATAGTAATGGGGCTAAGGAATCAGCCTTGCCTAATCCCTTGGTTTACTGGAATGCTCTGTGTCAGTCTTCCTTCTATTTTTAATTTTGCAGAGTTGTCTGTGTAGATATCTTCGATCAGGTTAATAAGGCTATTTGGTATTTTATGCTAATCAGGATGTTGAATGATATGTGCAAGCTTGATTTTATCAAACGCCTTTTCAATATCAATGAAGCAGAAGAAAGCTGGCTTATTGAATTCATAGGCTTTTTTACTGGAGAGTTGTCTGCCATGGCAAAAAATGGCATCAATACCATGATCGATTTCTTCGAAATCCCTGATGCGTTCATCATGGATATTAATTATTTCCTGTAGTTTATTTGATATTATTTTTGTAGTTAGCTTCAGATGAGTGTTAAGCAGGTTTATTCCGCGGTCAGTATCAGGCACCCGTCTTTCGCCTTTCTTAAAAATGGTATAACGACATTTGTTCTCCATTCTTCAGGGATCTTGCCTCTTTCAAATATCAGCAGAATCAGCTTGAAATCTCTTCCCACAGGGGTATACCTCCATATTTTATCAACTCGTTAGTGATGTTAATCTTCGCCAGGAGATTTTCTATTTTTCAAACTTTTATGACCTCACTAAACCTCCTCCTCATCAACACTCACCACATCCCTTGAATCACCAATCCTCGGAAGTTCTTCAATTGTGCCGTTGCCTTCTCGAAGTATTTAACTCCATGTATCTTTCTCTATTCTGTTCACGGACGAGCATTCTTGAAGTTCTTTTTTGATTAGCGTAACATTCCCCATATTTTCCTTTGCTGGCCGTAAAATCTCTCTCAGAGTTCTTGGTATAAGCTTCCCAGTAATGTCTTTTATTTGTCTGATTTTACAGTTAACTTGATTTCTTATCAACTTATAGACGTTATATGCCTGAGATGTTCCTAATGCTTTGAAATTGCAGAAAGCTTTTCTTTTCTGATCTGCCAGGTCTTTAATCTCCTCACAGAACCAGGGTGTTTTCTTGAGAGTTTGTGATGGGATCTTTACTTCCTCTCACTCCAATTGCTTCTTTGGCAGCGGTTAGGATATTATATTTTATGTTCCTCCAGTAATCATTGATCTCATTTGAAATATTTGTCTGATTTTCGTGGATCAGATTTGTCAGTCTCGCCTGATAGAGGTGCACTAATACTTTCGTCTTCTAACTAGTTCTATATTTAATCTTTGTTTCCTTGATGGTTTCTTTCTTCTTAATTCGTTGTACTTGCAGCCGTAGTTTGCAGAGAACAAGACTATGATCGCTTTCAACGTCAGCTGAGTTCAATGATCTTACGTCTAGTATCTGCGATGGATGTAAGTTACGATTTGAAACAACATAATCTGAAAGTAGATTTTGACTTAGTATTTCATGTGTATTGACTAGTGTTGGATCTTATGGTCAGAAAAAGTGTTATTGATCCTCAGCTCATTATCTGCGCAAAATTGAACAAAGATAGTTCCATTGTCATTATACTCTCTCTCATTGAAGCTGATAAGTCTAATTCCGGCACACATCGTCTCCTACTCTGGCATTTAGATCTCCAAATTAGTACAGGATTATTTGGAGGTATTTTAGATAGATTTTCTTGGAGGGAGTCATAAAATTGTTCCTTCTCCAACTTAGGCTTACAATCCTCAGGCGCATACACACTAAAAACATACAGATGGAGTTATCGACTTTCATTGATACCATAAGAATCCTCTCAGAAATATATTCATGATGGTCAATTAATCTTTCCAAGTTCCTATGGATAGCCAGTGCAACACCTTCTTTAGCTCTTGATTCTTTGGGTACACCACTAAAAAACAGGAGGTAATCCTGATATGGAGTTATTCCTTTCCCTTTCTTTTTTGACTCAGATATCGCGCAAATGTCAATTTTATTTCTAGTGAGTTCTAGTAACACTTCCTGTGCTTTATTGTTCCATGATCTAGTATTCCATGCCCCTATTCTCAAGACATCTTTCTTTCTCCAAATTCTCTTCTTTCTTAATTTATTCGTTGTCCTTGTCCAAGCAGTGGTCGTTTCCGTGTCATCCATCCAATTCCGAGGCTTATCGTTAGTTCTGTGAGCAAATGGGTTTTCATCCTAGCAGGGAGCTAACCTCACTGGGAACCCTCCTCTTTTTTCAACACGGGCTTGGGACCGGCTCAGGCAGAGTTCGAATTATATGAATCAATTGTATATAAATTCTGCATATATTTATATATTGTATAACCATTTTTTTATGTTTATAATCGTACGTTTATAACTATAATTGTGATTAATTATAAATGATAAAATTGTAATTTAATTAAAATTTATAATTTAAATAATATTATGTTAAAAAAATTAGTTAAAATAATGTATGTTTTTATTTTTCAATTTTGCTATCTAATTAACTTTATAATTATTATGTAAAATTTTGTAAAAAATGTGTATTAATGTATCGATGACCAAATGTCCTAATGAACAAGGTCAATTTTAATAATTAAAAAAAAATACGTTCATTTTGGTCTTAAAAAGTGATGAATATAGAAAACGTTGTTTTAATAAAAAAAATTACTCTTTTTATTATAAAAGACAAATACAAATAATAGTAGAACAATACTCGAATAGGTGAATACAACCCTTGTGACATTAATAATTATTCATAATACCTCAGATTTAGTAGATGACGATCTCTCTCAATTTTCTATAGCATTGCTATTGTTAAAATCCCTAAAAACAATTTAATATACTTTAGTAAAATATTATTTTTTTATAAAATGTTTGGCAAGCTCTTGCCTATACGGACTATGTTCTTATTTTCTTATGAGGCATAGCCGTTACTTTTCTAATAAATGGACACACACATCTCATATTATCTTTAAACAATTCCTAGTCGATTTCAGTAAGATACTCAGAATATGACTGAAATTATAAAATTATGACCATCATAACATTTCTACAACTGTCATTCATCTAAGAACTAACAGAGCTAGCGCTGATTAACTTCGCAAATAATATATTGAAAATACTAAATGAAAAAAAAATATTATAAACGTTCTAATATATGTAAAATATCAAAAAAACAAAATTTATTTAAAATCAAATTCAAGTAGGTACCTACCTACAACTTCAATAAAAATAAACTAAGTAGGATTATTATATTTCAAATTTTTTTTTAAATTTTCAAGGTTAATACAAGTTTCATGATTTTCTCAATCCAATAAGACAGTTTTCCAGCCATTCGCCTGTATTCGGTTTCGTTTCAAATCAGTTCAGTATCTAGCCTTTTTATTTATTTTTAAATTCGTTATTTTTAATTCCCAATTATATTTGATATAATCGTATAAATGTTAGTTCGATTGTGATCTGCGAGGAGAGTTATTTAAGTTTGTTTGCAAGTTTATAGCAATTTGAAATGTTAGATTGTAGTATTATCATTTATCTAAGCTTCAGTGAATCTTTTGAATGAAATCACTTTGCTTTTCGCTAACATATTATTCTATTGTGTATATAATATATAATAATTATTCTTTCAAAAACTTAATAAAAATTTAAATTCTAATTAATGGGAAGAAATCGAGTAAAAGTCTTGTGGTGCGTATATCAGTTTTTACTTTACCATAGTATTATAGAGAGGTATTACAAAGTGATCAGAATTTTTTTTAGAGCTTTAAAAATCTTTACATTTTAAGGTCTCATAGACAATTCTTTCTAGATCCGAAATGTTTGTATTTCCAAAAAGAACTCTTAAGTTTTTATTTACAGAAATTTTCCCGTTAAATGCAGAAATTTAGAAAAAAATCTAATCGTTGTATAGAAACTATCAAAATGTTATATCTAATGAGTTGACATTTGTTGCACAAGTTTTTTTTTTAATAATGTTGATGCGAGAAGCATGTTATACCAAGAAAGTCCAGCCCTTAAAGCCCCTCAATCGTAAAAAGAACAAGAGTAAGAGATCTTATTGGCTGGGTAGGAATTGATGGTATCTGTGGATGCGGGTCTTAACCAGCTAAAGTTATAGGTCGCGGAGAAGACGTTGGCAGGATGCGAGTCCCAGTCTCTAGAGGTCATAGGGATAAACGATTTGACGAAAGCGTGTGTTCAATTCTTATCTAATTTACAGACAAGGTGTGCTGAACGTTCGAAAACTTCGTCTTTCTTACAAATAGGGCTTTAGGTAGAATTATTTATTGATTTCAACTTGACTGAAGAAACATAAACACCCTGATAGTATCTATCGTATGGGGAAAGGGCAGAAAAGATTCTGAGCCAGAGGTCGACTGAATTAGGTATGGCACAGTCTCAGCTTAGTTTAATTGACCTCCAGAGACTGGAACTCGCTTCCAGCTACCGTCTTTCCCTCGACTTATAACCTTCAGCTGTCTAAGACATGCACCCACAGATAGCTTCGACTCCTTCCTAGCCCATAAAATCCCTTCTTCTTCTTCTTTTCACGACGGAGGGGCAAACCCAAGCCTTTAGGGGATGCACCTCTTTGGTGTAACTCCTTCTCTCATCAATTTCATAAAAAAAAAGAATTGCATTTAGTGTGGCAAAAGAATGCTTGGAGACCCCTCTTCACAGATGGGAGCTATATTCAAGACAGGGGCAAATTTAAGCCTTATATATGGTAGGATAAGTAGTTGATTGGATGTAAACAGTCCCTGAATCAGAATAGAAAACCAAACTTGCATGCTGCAGCTTTAGACGCTGACGTGATCGCTGTAATTCAGTGAGTTGAATTAAATAATAAACTGCTCCCCTTTGAGAAGTTTTAGCTTGCTATCACAAACTGATGGTTGGAAAAAATTGCCAGATCACTAAATTTTACAGTTAGCGTACATACTATTGTACATTTATGTTTAGTTATTAAAAAATAAAAACAAAAAGACATTCTTTAAATATAAAAAGAACTAAAAGCATCTTCTTAAAGTAAATTTACAAATACATTTATTTTCTTACCTCTAATTTACAAATAATATCATTAAGATATATTCCTCATCAACATCAAGCAACTGATTCTTCTTAAAATGGCTAGTTTTAGTTTGAGTCGATAATTTTAAAATGCTCTACTCTTGGAGCAAAAAATCTTAGATGAGGCTTTTTTATATATAAATGAATTATCAAATTTGTTTTTTTCCTGAGACTCTTGAGAGTTCTTTTTTGAATTAGGTATAAATATTTATTTTATGAAAAAAAGAGATCAATGAGCAAATGATTTCTTAATTTAAAATAGTCTGCTGTCTTTAAAGATTTTTTTGGGCGGATATAACTAAGTATGGATAAAATTACTTTTATCACAGTTTTTTGCGTATTTACAGGAGGTCTTAAATGGATTTTTAAACCCCCCCTCCCCCCGCCCTTCCCGATCCAGTAATTCCATAGAAAGCTAATAATTGAATGTGGGTGTGGTAAAGTCTAGTCAAGCTTCTCAGGTTTAAAATTTTCCAAGCAAGGCAGATGCCAATACGAAGCTCTGGAATTTTTTTCGTCAAGTAATTTGCATATTTATGCCCCGCCTAAAGCTCTGATCTATAATATCCCTAGGTATTTTAAACATTGTTTTTTCTCTAATTTTTGCCATGCGTCGAATATGGAAATGTCACATTTATCTTCATAGAAATTAATTATTTATATCTTTAAAATTTTTCAAATGTTAACTATAGGTATGCTTTTTTTTTGAAATTTTGAGAATAACTAAAAATATTATGTGAATGAAATATTATTAATAATTTGAAAAATCTGTCTACTCTAGTAATAACCAAAACACCTTCATATTCAAATTTACTATATATATATATATATATATATATTCATTCAAATCTCAACATATACCAACATATAGCTGAGGACACCTTCATTGATCTCCTCTTAAAAATAAAAATCTCTGCATATAGGCAAGAAAATCATTTCAAAAATTTTAATTTTAAAAATAACAAACAAACAGAAATTCTTTTAGAAAAAGCGCAACTTATATTTGTTAAAACTGTTTTTTAATTTTTCTGGGACCCAATTTAGTTAGTGTGTGATAGGATGCTTTGAATTTCGCTGCACTAAATTTGTGGCCTGCCCTCTGTTTATTTAACTTAATATTTAATGTTGGTTGAAATCAGTGACAAAATAGGAATGGGAACAAATATAGGTAAACAATAATTGATCTAAATATTATAAATAGAACTATGTAATTAGTTCATTAGTTGTTATGTAGCAAGCCAAGCATAAGCTAACAGTGTGCAAGAGGCCAGACAGTTCTTTGATCAAATTATCGGATTTCATTCCACCCTAAATCAAAGTTAATAGTAAATTATTTCAAATGGTTTAAAACACTTGCCAATTTATCTTACTGTTAATGCGAAACAATTTAAATTTTTTGAACTTTTTACTAATTAAAACTTTGTTTTTATATAAAATAGATTCTGACGTGTTCGCACACCACATGACTTTCGCTTATCTTGAATTAAGTGTAAAAAAAAAACGTTTTTAGACACAAAATCTAAAACGATATTGTACCTATATTCTTTATGAAATTAAAAATAAAAAATAAATGTTTCATTCTTTTAGAACTACTGAAGGTGGTTAACTAGTGGTAAACAAAATTGTATATTATTTCAATTCATTTCAATTGTGTGACAAATAACCATTGGCGTAGTTAGAGAGTTTTCCTAGGGGGGGGGGTGCAGCCGACCAGCTGATTAGCCAGAACAAGGTTTCAATTTCGGTAATTTGATTAGAGATCAACTAACTTTTTAGTAGAATTGACAAATTTTGGAAGTTACGAAATAATTAAATGAGAAATACATAAGTGATGCCTCGCAATAATGGTGTTTCAGGGGTGCAATGAGTTTTTTATAGGAAGCACTGCACCGTCGCCCCCTCCCCTAACTACTTCCATACAAATAAAACTTGATATTTGAAGAATATAAATTACATAGTCAATTAAATACTAAGGAAATGCGGTGTTATTTTGTAGTGAAACATTTGCCAATTTAAAGCTGTTTCACAGTTAAATATAAACTGCAGAAGATGGGCGAATAATTTGGCAATTCTTTGTCAGCGAATGATTCAACTTAGCAGGTTAAAACTTGACAGAGAGGTGAAGTTTATTAATTCAAACATATACTCCAAATTCCAATTATTATTTACAACCATTTGATTGTTCTCCATGTAACAATTCAAATTCTTCCGAACTTTCTCTATTTTTCAAGCAATATCTACAACCAGTAAGCTGAAAATCTGATCAAGTCTTTGTTTTGGCATCACACCAAGGCTTTCTAAGACTTTTCGTTTTTGACTTATCATAGGTATTAGAATCCAGACTAGCAAGAAAAGATATCTTGAAAACGGCTTCTGAATTAGAAACCGAAACGTAGTGATTAAATTAGACAATTTTAAACAATAAATTATTGTGTTCTGTTCTATGATATAAATTGAAATATTGGTTCTTTGAAATCGGAAGCATTTTTTATATTTATTCTGCAAAGTTTCATATCCGATTGAGACTTTCTCAGACAAAAGCTAGATTATATATCGTAGAAACTGTTTATAGAGGGAAAGTGAATATGCCATATAGGAGTATAAAATAAAGGATAAGACATGTGGATTGTTTGTGATTCATTGTGATGATTGAGAAGTTGATAATTGAACGTATGAATGTAAGGCTTGGATTACCTATAGTTTATTGAATACGATACTTATAGTTTAGTTTAGAGCTGACGAAACCTCGATTGGAAGCGAAACGTTGTTGAATAAACGTGTTATAAGTATTAAAAAAAATGATACAGATTCCCAAGAAGGCGAAACCGATTGGCCATAGTATTAAATTACCGCAATTTTTTTTTTCTAATTGTGTTTAAACGTATCTGAAACAAAGAGATCATTTTAAACATAGATTGTGTGTGTGTGGCAATTTGTCGGTCCGAATTCAAATACCCTCAATAAGTCAAGAACAAAAAGTGTTAGAAAGTTCGTCCTCAAAATGAGTGTATTTTCAATGCGAAGAAAGCTTAGATTTTGGGCTCTCTAGCTTCATAACTGATTCAAAAATTCACAAAAACTATGATTTTTAATTTCACATTTATTTTCATAGAATATAATGGGGAAGTATTGCGATGGCCTATTTGGGTCCTGACTCTTAGAGAGCTTGTATCTCAGAGATGAAAAAAGTTAATTTAATTTTGTAACTTCTAGGTCGAAGGAATCGATGCCCTTAATAGTTGGAAATCGTGTTTAGGACATTCAACCGGAAATTATGGTTCTCAGAGGCCAAAGAGGGGCCAAAAATTCATTGGTCAGTGCGTAAGAACGTATGTGAACCCCTGAGTTTCGCAACCATAAGTCTCAGAGCTACACTCCTACTTTACACCCCCTTCCTTTATTTCAATCGGATTAAAAATTTGACACAACTAATAACTCATGACACTTGATAAATAAACTAATATTTAAAAAAATCATTAGAGCCGTTTTTGAGAAAATAAATAAAAAAAAACGAAAAATCTTTCATGTAAATGTCCACTTCCGGTCTTCCAATTTCAACCAAAAGCTTGATGTACTCCTTATAGCCTATATCAAGCTTAAGTTTCGAATTTAATATCTCTGAGACATATGGTTGCGAAACTCAGGGAGGGTACATTCTTACGTACGTAAACATCAACTTCTGGTTTTTCTATTTTAGCCAATTCTTGTTATACTTCTTGTAGCATCTTGATAGCTTAAGTTTCAAATTTCAAGGCTCTGCGACTTTCCGAAGACGAGATATGAACGATTAAAATATTTATTTTACGACACTCCTAATTTACAACCCCTTTCCTTTAATTCAATGGGATTAAAAATTTGACATAACTAATAACAAAAGATAAGAGTAAATAGATATTTTATTTAATATGGATTTACTATGAGTTAAGGATACTGAGTCACTTATTTCACATTAAAATTAAAAATTAAAAGATATAAAAAAATTTTCTTTTTCAATATATATATTTCGAGCTATCAATCCTATCTTCAGGAAATACAGAAGGTAACTAAGTCAAAATTTATTGAATGACAGGCTATATATGTTTATTGAACAGAGAGACAGAATTTATCAAATTATTTTTATTTTTAAAAGGACACTTTCTCTTAAGCTGTTATTCAGAAAGAAATTCGGAATTCTGAATAACAGCTTAAGAGAAAGTGTCCTTTTAAAAATAAAAATAATTTGATAAATTCTGTCTCTCTGTTCAATAAACATATATGGCCTGTCATTCAATAAATTTTATTTAGTTACCTTCTGTATTTCCTGAAGATGGGTTGATGGCCCGAAATATATATATTGAAAAAGAAAAATTTTTTTATATCTTTTAATTTTTTAATTTTAATGTGAAATAAGTGACCCAGTATCCTTAACTCATAGTAAATCCATATTAAATAAAATATCTATTTACTCTTATCTTTATTAAAGATGTTTCACCTTGCACCAACACCACAATCTCTACTGATTAATAACTAATAACTCTTAACACTTGATAAATATACTAATTTAAAAAAAAAAATCATTGGAATCGTTTTTGAGAAAATCAAAAAATGAAATAAAAGAAGGGGGTGTAAATTAGTAGAGTCGCGATGACTTCAAATAAATGAAAATGTGAAAGTCGTGTGGTGAACACACCTGTTGATTTTTAAATATTTTAATGTTTTGTTATGATAAAATAATAAATAAATTAACGGTATTTTTTCAATTTATTTTATGTTTTTTATTGCTATTTTAAAACCCACTAATAATTCATTGCACATATTATATTATAACCACATAGTAAATACAATCGAAATAAACTGAAACGCATCGCAGCTTATTATTTGATATTTGATTTTTTTAACATGCTTATTACTTTATTATTAATCAGTTAAAAATAATTTCATCTTTTGTAAAGTACTTGGTTACTGTAGAGCTAAGTACCTACTTTAAAATGTAATTTTCTTAAAAACTTTATATAATCTTTTTTGAAGTCCTTCAAGGTATTATATAGAATATTAAATTTCATCAAAATTGGTTAACTCATTTTCAAGATATTTACAAAAAACTAAAAAAGTACCTACTTGAATAAAGTACTAATGTTTGTGTACCAAAAACTAATAAGCTTCATTTTGTTAATTTAATGGAATATTTTCAATTTGATTTTTCAATCGGTTGAACGGTCTGTAAAAAATCGTCGACGAAAAAAAGGGTAACATCCATTCATCCCCACAGACTAAAAGAAAAAATCGCACTTTTTGGGCTCCGGACCAGACCCCATGTAATTTTTGAAAAAATTGTTATTTTCTAAAATTCAATTTGATTGAATAATATAATTTGAAACTTTGGCTGAGACCATGGGTTCCGTAGTCTTTACCTGAGGATCCTTTGAATTCGCCCTTGGCGCGAGACCGATTCAATAATAATTTATCCATCTGCTTCTCTAAGGATAGAGTAAAAATAAATTTTAAAATAAAAGCGTACCAAGTCTAAAAAAAGGTTTCACTTTTTCCTCTAATTATAGTTTCCCTTTGATAGTCTAGTTTAGAGTCTGAACAAGCATCGATTGAAGGCAAAACGTCACAGATTAAGTATTAAAAAAAAATCTTTCCGATTCTCAAGAACCTATATTTCACTTTTATACAATTTTCTAATTTCAACATACCTAGCCTAACCCAAAATATTTTTCAATACACCATTCTGACCTCAACTATAATAACTACTTCTTTTCAAATGGTATTATTTTTTTAAAACGTTTTTTATTATTATTTTTTGTTTTCTTTATATTCTCTGGAACAAAGCCGATTTAATCAGATCCTATCTGATTATTATTTATTTTTATTTATATATGTATAATTTGGTGAACTGGTCAAATTTTTGCAGTAAGCAACGCTTGAATCCGGCTTTAGAGCCTTTTTAGAGCCCAAAAAAATGCTATGCTCCGAGGAGGTTTAATGGAATGGCCGGCCTGGATAAATACATTGTGCTAGGCTAACAAGTATTCTGTTTAATTTCCGGCCACTTACTCTAACTTAATATAGAAAACTAAAATTATTATTATTAATTTAAATGTATTATGGGACGCTTCAAGACCACGACGTTGACATGTTGAAAGCATCCGATCCCATAGACTTTTAGTTTCCCTTTTCAGTTTATTACATCACAACATTTTAATTTTAAATTTTTTTTAATATAAAAGCTTTTATAAAATAATTATATAGAGACAGCAGGAAATTAAGTTAGCGTGGACATGCACGATTTTTATAATTATACTTATTCTTTTTGCTCAAAATCTAAACTATTATAGGAAATAAATACCATTCTTTAGAAAAACAACCAATTGAACGTTTAATTTGAATATAAAACGTTTAAGAAAAATTTCCTTTATCAATTATACAATTTAAATCGAATTATTGTTATTCAGTAAGCCCTGGAGGCAGGCGAGCATCCTGCCTGGTGGGCCGATTTATTGAATTTACTTTAAATGCGGTTTCGCTTATTCCGCTTGGAAACGTCGAGATCGTGGAGAAAAATCATTTTTACCCATAATTTGTTGTCTGTATGTCCAAGGGTTTGGAATCCAATACCCACGATAACTCAAAAATAAAAAATAGTATTAAGTTCATTCTGGTACCAAAAATTTGTATTTTCAATACGAAGAACTGATTAGATTCTGAGATCTCTACCATCAGAACTTCAGATTCATTTTTTTTCTTTTTTGATAATTTTATTGACGTTTTGTAATTGGAAAGGCATAAACAAACGAACAAATATTTTAAGAATTTTTGTTGAACACTTTATTATATTTAATTTTATTACTGTTGGGGTCTACCTACTAGATGTTTGGGAGAGTTCAGCTTCACTCCTACCCAGAATAACTCAAAAACGGAATTTCATAAAACGTTTGTTCTTTTATCAATATTTATTCAAAAGAAAATAGATTGTTGGCTTCTAGCTTCTGAATTTAAGGTTAAAAAAATGCAGAAAATTAGATAAAAATAGAATTGTTTTATGGCGAGCTATCGAACAGAAATTTTGAACACAATTTCTATCTATGTGCCAAGTTTCAGCCTTCTAGCTCATACCGTTAGCTGACTGAAATTTAAAACATACTGTGTTGGAAATCATTTTGACTTTTTTCTCCAATTATTAATTGTCTTTATAGTCGATAGAGCATAATTTTTTATAAAAATTAAGAAGTCTGAATTATTAGTGCTCACACCAATGAGGTATCCAGAAATTATTTCAGAATATTGATTAGTGTAACCACTGGTCTCGAAATCTAAAACAGCACTTGACAGCCTTTTTCTTTTCAAAGAACATGGCTTCCTGTTAGTTTTTTTATGGATGACAATCATGAAACAAAATAGCTTATTTATATTTGACAAAACAAACATTGATACGTTTGTTTTCCTATGAAAAGTCCAAGTTCATAATAAATCTCTTAATATGACCAGTTTTTCAACATCCGCCATGTCATAATCATTTCTTGAAAAAAAACCTCAATTATCCGGCTAAAATACTTGAGATATCAAATTCGTTCTTACTTGTCGTTAATAAAGAGAGAATGAGTGAATTGATGACATTTTTTCATAATTTTAAATTAAGAAGTTTCACATGCCCCGACAGGTAGAAAAATTATCCCAAAATAACCACTTTGGAGCTCTCTCACACTATTGTTTTAAATGAAATAAATATAAAAAATTGCCTAATTGTACTTAAAGAGATCTTTATAGAGATACACCACACTCCAAAATAAAAAAATCTCTATATTCGATTCCATTAAAATGCAATCCTTTAAAAATAACACTGGCCGAAACAGATTTTGTCGCATAAAATGACAAACCTATTTCTGGGTATATTTGACATGCTTATTCCAAAAATACCACTAGTTTTCCTCTTTCACTTCTAATTTTTGAGATCTATTTAGTCAAATCTCTAAAGAGACGATTATAGTCTATTTTGAGGCCTATTGAATCAGAACATCAATACTTGAAATCAAAATATTTAATTAGTTTCCATAATTGAAAACAATCTTTATTTATCATTCCCAATTTACTTACAACTTTAGCTTTAGTTCAACGAGAATTCGATTTTTAGTAAAAAAAACTTAAACTACATTTATTATTATTATTTTCAATCAAAAAATGTAGTTTCTGCTCTTTTACTATAAATCGAAATCTCATTGAGGTAAATACAAGCAATAAATGAAGTATTTTTCAATTAAAGTAAAGAAAATTTTTGAAATTTTTTTTTAGAAGCTTTTTAAAATTTAAAATATAATATACTAGGTATGTTTAACATAAATAAAAGAACAGATGCTTGTTTAGCACGACTCTATATATTTCGGTGTATAAGCGCATCTTCAGGAGTTCACAAGGGCACTAACTGTCCTTTGTGAACTCCTGAAGATGGGCTTATACCCCGAAATATATATAGAGTCGTGCTAAACAAGCATCTGTTCTTTTATTTAGGTTAAACCTACCTAGTATTTTATATTTTAAAAAGAAATTTCTTAAATTTTCTTTACTTTATTTAATATGTTTCACCAAGAACTTAGACCATTCTCCCTTAACAAATATTTTTCAATTAATAAAACTAAATATTTTAATTTCCAATATTGCTGTCCTGAATCAATAATAAGCAAAAATTACCTTTTTTTGAAAATTTGATCAAATGTATTTAAAACTAGAGCTGATGCAGTCTATCCAATGCATATTTCACAATAAGCACCCTAAATAACCCCCACCCCCCCCCCAAAAAAAAAGCCTAAAAACCAAGAGATCAAGAAAATTGTTTGTTTGTCTAATCATTAGTTGAAAATTTTATTACCATTTAAATTCTAAATTTGTGTATTATTTATTTTACGACCTACAATACTCTGATAGACGGACAAACAAGTAGACAGATTTTGTAACGACACTATAAGGGCCCATTTTACTTACCATATGCATTGAACTTGAAATAGAAGATCCGATTTTTAAAAATTTAGTGGCAAACCCTTTCGTATATATATCATCCTATAGAAGCAAAAGCAATGCTAGAGAAAGTTAGAAATTCATTAGTTTCCCTTGACGAATGTATACACAATTTCTTATAACCGTATTCCATGTCATATTTCACCAAAGTAGATAGTGTCACCGTGTGATTTGTTGATTATATACTGTTGAAGGACGCCTATGAAACTAGATTTAATCAATTGGATTGCAGTCTCGTGAATATTTAGTCGATCTAAAAGGGAAATAATAATAGAGTGGTAGAACGGGATTCTACATTAGTATAATAGTGGTTTGTGTGCATTTGCTGTTGATGCTAATTGGTTGGCTGGTCCGTGTTGCAGACGTGGTCGCCGGAGGAGGAGAGCTGGGAATACGAGCCGGAGGAACTCCTGGAAGGAGGGTCTTAGGACCCGGAAGTGGCCCAAGACCTTACTTCGATGATGTATCTCCAAGAAATGTGACAGCCATCGTGGGACAGACAGTCACTCTCTATTGTAGAGTCAAACATCTCGGGGATCGAATGGTGAGTAATTTTTCAAGTATTTTTTACTTTTTTGTGACATTGTTTTTATTCTACAGTATTTTGAAGTATTGTAATCATGCAGGAAAAAGTTCTTGTTCTTGCTTTCTTTTTTTTTCTTTTTAAAGTTTCTTAAAATTGACTAAAGCTATTTTGAAAATCCCACCAAGTAAGAAACGGAGTTAAAATCAAATTTAAGAAATTTTTTTTATTATTTTACCAAAATATCTATACATTTCTTCTTGAATGATCAAAGTTTGTACGCACTTTATCTCATATACCAATATGAATATAAAAACATTCAAATTTATTTATTTTTTATTTTTTTATATTAAATTTTATTTGAAACCGGAACACGCTTTCTTGTCGTTTACTCCCCACATTTAAAAAAAATAATTATTATCCCTTAAAATAAGAGTATATTCTTACGATATTTGCATTATAAAACTTTTTTATGAGCCCTAATTTTTTTCATCAAAATAGTCTTTATAGTTTTTGAAATGTTTAAGAAAAATTCAAGCCAAAACGTAAATGTTTTTCCTTACGATTATTTATTTGCTGTGCAATAGAAATAAAATTAAATAAATGTACATACAAGTCGTAATGTAAAGTTAGGCTCGTGGTTTAAATAATCACGTCATCTTTGTTCTAAATGGATCCAATTTTTTAAGATTTATTTAAGCCTTGAACAAATGAAAGAATACTAACTACTTTTCAGATTTGTCAACCTAATAAATAGAATAATTTATAAGTAGAGCTATTTACTCTAAGGCAAACATTTGGAGATCATCTAATTTGTATTAGGCTCAGGAAGGAAATCGCTAAAACCTTTTTTGGAATTGAAAGAATAGTTTACATGAAGCCTATTTACTAAAAAAATAAAATACACCCTTCTCCGAATTTCAATGTAAAATAAAAATATATTTATTTTCTATTAGAGGTAATTTTTAATAGACTCAGCAAAATTAAAGTAAAACGTTAGAGCTATTTTTGGGTAAATGTCAAGGCGAGGAAGGAGTTGGTCAGACTCAAGAGGTATGTTGTTTACGTCAGTAAAAATGTGTGAGGGGCTCAATGCATTGGTAGGAATAATCATATACATGGTTGTTTTGCAAATTTTATATATACAAAGAAATAAATTTAATTCTTTTATATTTTTTTTTATTTATTCAACTCTCTGGGAGTCGCCTATACCGAAGACAGTAGTTTGATCATAATGGGGAGGATCTTATAGTTTTCCAAAGGACGGTTACGGGCAACTTCAGCTTCAGCCTGTACTGTAATTGACATATACTATTAAAGAGTAGAGCCATAACCGGAGCCGAATCTAGGTCTTTTGTCAGGGGGGGGGAGCTTGAATTTGCCTCTGCTCCTCTCCCGCTAAATATAAAACAAGTAAAGTATGATAACAAATAGTAAACTATCATTTGGAGTTTTAGTGTGAGAAAATTTTCTTTTCGAGTATGATTCACAGCTTATTTATTGCTTGACAAAATTTATATTTATGAAGTATTTGTTCTAGTCTTAAGAGCTAGTGTACATTGTGGACGAGGGGTGAACCGCGACCTAATATGCTGTACACCTACTTCCACTTGTACTTCCAAATATTTCCAAGAACTTCCAAATATTTCCAAGTAATTCCAAATATTTCCATGTAATTCCAAATATTTCCAAGCACTTCCAAATATTTCCAAGTACTTCCAAATATACCCACGTACTTCCAAATATATCCAAGTACTTCCAAATATACCCAAGTACTTCCAAATATTTCCAAGTACTTCCAAATGTTTCCAAGTGTTTCCAAATATTTCCAAGCACTTCCAAAATACTTCCGAAGAGGTGTACACCTACTTCCGATTGCGGATCACCCCTCGATTTTGGACGTTTATTTCAAAAAACAAATAACATATCCCATACTGTATAGTGTATATCTTTGAGCAACACGGATCTTTAATGAATAAATAAATTAGGGAAATTTAAAAAATATAAACTTTGATAGGCATCCTATTTTGTTTGTTCTATTACAATTAAATAAAAAGTAAAATAGAGAGGTTTGATAGGTAAAATTTCAAGAAACGGTCAAAGAAGTTAAGCGACCTTTTAAAGTAGAGGCTACTTATATTAAATTTAAACATTATTAGCTCCGATAATTGCGGGGAAATTGTGATATCTGGAAATGAAACCAGGTTTGTTTAATTTTTGAGTTTTTAGGTCTTCTATTTTTTCTATTATAGATTACATGAACGTATTAATAAATTTCATAGAGATTTTAATTCTGGGCATCTTTTGTATTTACATGTTATTTTAAAATTAATAAGGAAAAATTCATTGCCAAATAATTTTTTACATTGAATCTTCTTTTAATAAATAAATAAATAGTAATAATAATGAATTTAATACTTGGCCCTGTTGGGCCATCCCGGCAGGTAGGCGGATTTTGTTAACTTCTATCGATGAATTCGAAAACTCAAGTATTTTACGACAGAGCCTAAATTTTACGCAGCCTTAAGGAAGAGGCGACGAATGATTGCCTATATTCAGGCGTTTGGTGCGTATGAGGCTAGCATTTTTCTTTTTAAGAATAATCTAAATGTTTTCAAATATGGCTTAGGAATAATCTATACAGATTTAAGTATAAGTATATAATATATTATTATATATATATATATACCACAACAGAATAAACCTGACCATATGTTATTTAACTTCGGTGATCGTATGACAGGTACTTTGAACATTCCACAGCCGTTGGCAAATATATAATCTCAACAAAAACAAATGTGTAAAAAAAGCCAAGTTCGATTAATAATAACCGTTTGCCAAAAAAGTAGTGAGATCTAATTTGCTGCCAAGTTCAACATCATCAATGTATTAAATGGGTCGAGAATATAGTAATTTCAATAAAAACGCATGTTTTTCATTTCTCATGTCCAACTATAGTTTTTATTGATTTCACATTTTTAGTTGAAATTATTTTCCTAAAACTTGGCTTTTACGCATTAAATTATTATTATTATAGTTTGATAGGGCCTCCACCACAATGCGTAAAAGCCAAGTTTTAGGAAAATAATTTCAACTAAAAATGTGAAATCAATAAAAACTATAGTTGGACATGAGAAATGAAAAACATGCGTTTTTATTGAAGTTACTATATTCTCGACCCATTCAATACATTGATGATGTTGAACTTGGCAGCACATTAGATCTCACTACTTTTTTGGCAAACGGTTATTATTAATCGAACTTGCCTTTTTTTTACACATGTGTTTTTGTTGAGATTTCACTTCTTTTGTAAGTTGATGGAAATTGAAATTAAGCCTATAATTTTCACTCCTTCATTTTATGTCCTGAAGAAGGGAAAGTTTCGCTTTTTCGATTTTTCCCTTTAAATGTACCCCAAACTCTCTCTATCAGTATTCCAAATTTCAGCATGTTGTATGTTAATTTATCTTATAAATTTAACCCCTTCATTTCGGGCCCTGAAGAAGGAAAAGTTTCGATTTTTCAATTTCGTCCTTTATTAATGTGTCAAGCTTTACCAGTATGCCAAATTTCAGCATTCTAGGTTCATTGAATTTTTAGTATATGCCCTGAAGAAGGGAAAGTTTCGATTTTTTGATTTTTTTCATTAATTGTACCCCAAACTCTACCTGCCTGCCAAATTTCAGCATTCTAGGGTTAGCGGAAGTACTCTAGAATTTTGATGAGTGAGTAAGTCAGTGAGTGAATGAGTGAGTGAGTGACGAAAAAGCCTATCTTTGGCTTCTTGTAACTTGGATGGTATAAGCAGTAGAAATATGAAATTCTGTAATTTAGTTAAGCTTATGGATCAGTATTCTGGAAAAACATTTCAGCCATGTAGAGGTTTCCATTACAAAGTTACAGAGGCGTCAATATGGCCTGAGTTGTTTCCTGTAAAGGGTAGTCTGGCAGTGCACACATCCCCTCTCGAATCACTGCCGTGCCCCCAGATATAATGTTATTGATTGTATTAGTTTAAATGGTAAATACAATTGTTTTTGAAAACTATTAAAAATTCATTTAATTATAAAATATTTATTAATAATAACTCAATATTAATGGTAATTATTCTTAATTGAAAACATTTTGTTTTTGCCGAGAGTAGCAGACAAATAAATTATATATAAAAAATAAAGCTACATATATTTATATTTGATATATATATATATATTTATTTGCATCAAGCAGAGGACAATCTAATTGATTTCTCTTATTTTTAATTATTCTTTTATATTATATGCCAGGAATAACATTTAATCAAGTATCTAATGTTTCTATATAAAAGTTCATTTTACCAAATGTAGCTAGAATTAAGATTACTTTAGAAAATCACTAGGGCGTCTTCTACTAAATTCGAATTCTTATGGATAAATCATTTTTATTTCATTTCAGTCATTGGCCCGAAACGCTCTTTACGACTTGGGTTCAACTTCCAAAGGGATGATTTACATTTCTTCTGACATGCAATAAAAAACATTTATTATAAAATAAATATTTTTTTCACTCAAAATCCTTTGTAATAATATAAACTATTCAGCTATTAAATTTCATTTGCTCTGGTAATAATTTATATGGGGAAAAATTATTCTGCATGCATAATGCTTCAAGTATTCCTTGATTTCTTCATTATAAAAAAATTAAAATGTTTTTTTACAAAACCTTAAAAATAACAAGATATTTATACTAAGATACTACTTAAAAACTAAGATCTCTGTGAACGGAAATTGAAAATAAGGCTTAGGGATACAGGGCCCTGTGAGCTGTGCACTCGGGCCTGCAATATTTCCCTACGACCCTAGCTAGAAATGCGTAATATTTCGTCTTTATTATTACATTGCGTTAATCTTTATCTCCAAGGCAATTTATAACACTGTCGAGATCACTTTAAAATAGTAATAATATTTATGAAATATAACCCCATTCCAAAAAATATTAATTAATTTTCTAAAAGGAGACCATTTAATGATGGTTTCTATTATTTTCGTTTCTAAAATTAATCTTTAATCTAATTTTTTTTCTTTATTAACAATTTTGAAATTAGAAAAATCAAAAATTGTGCCTTGCTTGGCTGAATGACTAGATAGCATGCCATATTCTGAATTTTTACTTTTAATCGAATATTGATGTTGGTGAATTCTACTTTTTAAATATTGTTAAGTTTGACCTATATATGCCCCCGTTACTATATAAACAATTAATTCTTGTTTTGTTCACGACATAAAGTGGAAATAAATATTAGAGATTTAAGTTTTACGACTCACTTGCTTTTAAAGTTTTTTTTTTGTTTTTTTTCCGGAAGCTTTTCGAGATTAAATAATCTCTTCTTCAAATTACAAGATTCAAATCGAATAACTTGAATCTTGCCATTTGACGAAGAGATTATTTAATCTCGAAAAGCTTCCAAGAAAGAACTTAAAGAAGAAAGTGAGCCATAAAAACTTAAATCTTTAACAATTACTTTTATAAACTAAATTATTTTGATCTGGTAGAAAATCTCTATCTTTTAATTTTGAAAATGAAATGCATGAGAATTCGCTGGTTTAAATGTCGCTTAGATATTATATTCAAATAGGATTTTTTATATATTATTTTGATAAAACTTGGATAATGAAAAAGGGATGTATTTTTAATTTCCATTATTAGGTACGATTGTTATTATTTTCCTCACTTTCATTTCATTTCATCATTGAATTTTGTTATTAGAGTCGACAAATTATTCATCAACTATTTTGATGTACTTTTATTTAACTTGGTTACTTTGTCATTTAAAACTGTCTATAAATGTCTGAATTGTTAAAATTTTGTAACGAAATTTAAATTTACTTTACCGGATCAGATTTTCTTGAAGGCGGGCTTGGCAGCTGGTGTAATTATAATATCAATAAAATCTAAGAAAAAAATCGACCTAAAACATCATATTTCAAAATTTTATTGAAAAATTAAAAAAAAAGAATGATCTAGAATTCTGCTCCCTGAAAAGCCAAGGGGTGGCAAAGTTCCATCTGCATACGTCCTTGGCCATGTAATCAAATTTTTAGAGTATTTAAAAACATTTTCTAAAATTCAGTGAATTTTGAAATAAAAACTTTTTTTTTTAATTCAGAACTCTGTTTATTAATTTATTACTTTTTAAAAATTTTACATTACATTTATTCAGATTATGCTTTTATCTAGTGAAGAAAAAAATTATTACATTTCCAAATAAAATGTATCTTTCTTTTTTTCAACCCTTTCTTTAAAACCAACGTTTCAGAGGATTCTTCCCTCTTTCTTCAGAGTCTATAAATCAATATTATAAAAAATGGGGTTGGTCATCATTCACTTCATTCACAATAATACACTTATAAATACATATACACAACATATCTTATCTTATCTTATATTATTAAATGAGCGATTCTTATATATATATATATAATCGGTTTCTCGAAAACGGCTCTAACGATTTCGCTAAAAATTGGTGAACTTATCAAGTTTCATGAGTTATTAGTCGTGTATAAATTTTAATCCGATTGAAATAAAGGAAGGAGGTGTAAATTAGTCATGTCGCAAAATAAATATTTTAATCGTTCATATTTCATCTTCGGTAAGTCGCAGAGCCTTGAAATTTGAAACTTAAGCTATTTAGAGGCAAAAAGTAACCGAGCACCGCTCGATGCTCCAGCCACTATATTATATATAAAAAAATTTTTATAAACAAACAGAATGTTTTCTTTTAATAATAATAAAAAGAGCCATTCATTACTTATCAATGAAGATGGTGATTCTATTGATATTTTTAAAAGAACAAAAAGCATTTAGAAAAAATGTAACTTAACGCTGAATGGTATTTGAACCTTCGATAAATATATGATGTGAAAATATAATAATAAAAGATTAATAAGAATTATACTGGTAAACAAGTTTTCAACATCTTTCTCAGCTTCTTTCTAGAAAATAAATTTTCTTTTGAATTCTCCTTTGCAAATGAGTATCAAATTAAATTTTCTTTGAACTTATTTTTCCTATACTATCTACTGTTTCTTTGTTTAACTTTTCTAGAAAAAAATATCTTTTATTTATATTGAATAAGATGTTTTGTTAATTCTTCTGATAATGAAATAATATCCAACTTTTCTCTTTAAAAAAAACAACTAAATACTATTATATCTTCTTATTTAGAAAAGTACACTTGGAAATCAGTATTAAATTAAATTTTTTATATAATATTTTATTAAATATTAACTTTTATTTGCACGAAATTTTCTCTGAGAGAGACGGACTGGTAGAACTTGTAAGTGAAAGTAATGGAAGGCTAATCCAGGGGTAGTGAAGAAAGAAAAAAATTAACTACATATCCAAATAAGGTGTAATTTATTGGATTCCTTCCTCCTTTCCTTTCAAACCGGCGTTTTGGAGGATTTATCCCTCTTTCTTCAGGGTTTCAAAGGGTCAATGAAGCAAACAAACAAAATGTTTCCTTCCTCTCTCCACAGCAGGGTTTAAAACTTTCTTTTTCCTTAGCAGAAGCATTAAAATAGAAAAATAAATTTTTTTTCTTAATTTAGGAAACGAGGAAAGAATCCAATAAATTACACCTTATTTGAATATGTGTTAATTTTTTCTTTCTTCACTATCTCTGGACTGCCTTCCATTACTTTCAGTTAAATATTAACGTTTGTATTTCATTCATTAACCGACAGTAGTAGATTAAGATTTTATTCTAAAAATCTGTCCATCACTGGGCTAATCTTTTTAATTTAATTAGGAATATTTTTAAAAAACATAAATTTTATGTTTCTCAAAATTTCTTGTGATTTCGCAGAACTTGTGAAGAACCCCCTCCTAAGGGTTGTCCAATTGCCACTCTTGAATGAACCAACCGGCCGATTCCCCCCCCCCTCGTTCTTTTCCACACGATTTGCTTGCCATGGAATCCAACGTCAAGCATTACTTTAAAGTGGCCACTTGTCTTTATTATTCTATCTATATGAATATATATATATATCTTTATAAACAGTCGGTTTTATTTTGTTTGTTCAAAATATATATTCATCCCCTAAATTCATTATATTCATATAAACCAGCCAGTTTATTCTAGTGAATTTTGAAATTAAATAGATTGTGAGTCCACTAAACGACTTACACTTACAGTTGAATGAAATTTGGCTAAATCAAAAAAGGTTGGCTATAAGTGAAAGTTGTTGTATACATTGTTACGTATATGAATTCGGTTATAAAATCATCAAATCACGTATGCTACTAAAGCTGCGCGTGCAAGCTTGGATTTCTTTTCAGGCTCAGATGCTATTTTGCAGCCAATCAACTTGTTACCCTTTATAAGGCTCAAATTCGCCCCTGTCTTTAATACGGGTCTCATATAGGGAGAGGAGTCTCCGAACATTCTCTTGCCACACTAAATGCACTTCGAAAGAGAGCTATTAAACTAATAAGAGACCCGGCCTTATCCAACTCATACGACCCCCTGGTACACCTTGGAACAATTACTGCGCCTTCCCTGTGCTATAGATACTATCTATCATGGTGTTTGTCCAGACGAGCTGAAATCAATAATCCCTCCTAAAGCCCTATTTATTAGAAAGCCCAGCACTCCTTGTCTATCAAATTGGATAAGAATCGAACCAAGGCTTTTGTCAAATCGTTTGTCCCTAAGACCTCAAGAGTCTTGATCTGTCTTCCCTTTTCTGCACTGTCTTCCCCGCGATTTACAACCTTTAGCTATTTATTGCCCGCGTCCACAGACATCTTCGACTCCTATCCAGCCCATAAAATCTCCTCTTCTTCTTTTCACGGCGGCGGCGGAGTAGCCAATCCAATCCAGGCGTTTAGGCGCTGCAACTTCTTGGTGTAACTTCTTCTCAAATCATTACCATTAAAAAATAAAAATAAATAAATAATAATAATAATTGGTGAAGATTGGATGGAAGACAGTCCAGAAAAAAATTTAATTTTCATTAAAGGAGTATTTATTGGAAATAATTTTTTTATCAGGATTCCATTCAATTCTCAGCAATAAATCTACCAGTCCGTCTCGAAAGAAAAACTTCTAACGTTATAATAATAATAATGATTGAATATTTATTCACATCAAACACTCTTCAGAGGACACCCTCTTTGATTTCCTTATTAAAAAAATGACATGAAAATTAAGTTGCCAAAATAAATATCCATTTTTCTTCCACTAGTAAAAATCTCCCAAGTTTACTTTTTCCTTCAATTTTCATTTGAAATAATTCACTTTCTAGAAGGATTAGCTAACTATAATCTCTCTACGTTGGTTCATCGTTTTCTTTTGTCTCTTATCCTTTCTAAAATGGCTGTCCGCTTTTTAACAGCAATGCAGGGACATTTTCTGGTGTTATCAACGTATTTCATTGGTAGTTAGAACTGCTTTATGGTATATATTTCTCATCCTGGGCAGTAGAACACTATGTGCTTCGGTGAATTCTTGTTATTACATGTTTTTATATTTAACTTGGTTTCTCTGCTCTCGTCTATATGTAAGTAATATTTTCTACTCATTCACTTGCTTTATCAAATGCAAATTTCTTTAAATACATACTTTTTACTTAATACATCGAATTTCGATCCATTTCTACCGACCCGGTTTCCTTGAAATTTGGCAGACAGGTATGGTCGTAATTATACAAAAATAAAATTTAAATCGTATTTTCTATATATAAATGATGGGTTGAAACCATTTTTAGGTGTTTTTTTTTACCATCGGCCTATGTAATGTAATTATATGATGAAAAATAAAAATCACAAATTCTCTCATTCTCCCCTATCAACAACAAATAAGACCGAATTTGATATCTCAAGTATTTTGAAATATTCATTTTTCTCTTCCCGATATATATACCTATATCAGTGGCGTGCGATCCATGGATGCTGTGGATGCGGCGCATCCCTAAAATTTCAAACATTTAAATTATTTTCATAATTATATAAGATCGACTTCAAAATTTCAGGAGGATCTCTAAATTTTCAAATTATTATCAGTTATTCCAAATATTTCTATAAAAAACATTATTTGTTTCGGAAAGTATGTATACTGGTTCTCGAAATGAAATAAAATTGTTGCATAGTTTTAAGGAGAAATTAAAATGAATGATTTACCGAAAAGGGTGCAGATAAAAGGTTTCAAGTCCCTGCCAGATATATCTTCCACTTCAAGCATTTCAAAGACAAGTCCAAACGAAATTTCTAAGAAAATCACGCCGTCCATAAATTACGTCCCACGAACTTGAAGATTTTTAGACCCCCTCTCCTCCTGTGTCACATTCTGTCACATTTTCATTGAGCCGCCCTGTATTGTGACGTCACACTATCACTTTTATACCCTATAATTTAATAATTGTAGCCATTTTTTTATAAATTAAAATCAACTAAAAGGATTTAATTAATAAAGTAAAGGGTGTGTAGTTTCACAGTGAATGAATTTAATATATTTTAAGTTTGATTTTAAATTTTTTTAATTTGACTTTTGTGACACCTCAATTTTTAAGATCCACGAGCCCCCTGTTACATTTTGTCACAAATCTGAGATGCCCCCCCTTACTGTGTGACGTAATTTATGGACGGCCCCCAAGATGTAATGTAAAAAAATTATCCATTCCCTCTCGAATCTAATAGATATTGTGATTTTCTTAGATTTAATGTTAAATTTTTTTCAAAAATTGTTTATTTTCTTCAAGCAAAGAATAACCTCATTGATTTCTCCTTATGAATCATAAACTCTTCTACTTTCGTCAAACTATATCTTTTCAAATGAATTTTCATCACAAATTTGTAAAATACGTATAATAGGTTTTATATATATAAAAAAAAATAGTATTATAAATAGTGCGAAATGGATTGTGCAATAAACATTCGTCCCTTGTTTGGGACCATTTTTTTCCAAAGGCCAACCATGACTATTTTCTCTCCTCATGATATGATTCAGGTAAAATGCCATGTCCAGTTATTGGCTCTGCCATGTAATAATAGACACCCTCTGCCCCATTTTCTCGCGTCCTACTTCTTCTCTACCTCACGAATGTAAGTTTTTGTCCAGCCTTTATCCACCCCTGATGGCTATGACCGTGCAGACTATAGGCGAGGTCACGAAACTTGAGCTTAAGTGTAAATAGAAAATTAATTAAAATTTTCTATTAAAAGCAAGATGTTGTAAACGGAACTTTTGAAACGGCGTGTTAATAGATATTGCGAGAATCAATCAAGTCCTCGATTTCGGTATCGGATGAGAGAGAGGTATCCGATCTTTGAAAGGGAATTGAAGGAATTTTTTCTTCCTTGAGATAACATTAATTTTTTGTTCAATGAGTTTTGATAAGGTGCTGATTACAAGACTGCTGATATTGATCGACACAAAAGAATAAACAATTCATTTTCTTTGAAAATATATGTACAAATGAGGCTTAAATAAATAAATACATTTCTTTAATAAATAACAAGTTGCACGTCCACATATACCTGCCTCCAGCTCATTTGTAAATTAAAATTTAATAAAATTTAAAATTTATGCTAATTAATACAGCAGGTATATTAAATGCTTGTTTACTAAATATTTTACTACCAAGTTTCTTGCATGATTTTAACAAAGCTTGTTTATATAAACATTGGTCCGAAAATACTTCTCTGAATAAGGTCGTTCATCGTTTTATCTGGCTAACCACTAATAAGCAATCAATGATTTTAATTTGAGCAAAAAGAATTCATTTCAATTCATTCCTGTTGCCCAGACCATCAATCAATTTCGCTGCAATTCACTGAAGTCTGTGGGCTTTTGTTTTCAACTCAAAATAAGTTATTATTAATTATAAATAATTATTGATGCAATAAATTAATGCATATTATTAATTAAATTCATTTTCTCCATCATTCTCTTCTTTAAATATATATATCTGTTAATTTAATATTAACTCTAATTTAAAAAAGTTTTCCCAATTCAGATATTCGTTAATTGACTTACATAAATATTAATTAACTGATTTTATAGAACTCAAAACAATTAATATTGATTAATTAAATAATATGTAATTTCGGATAAAACTACCAAATTTGAACAAAATTGGTAGATTTTTACCATAATGTTTGACTGGTAGTGTTTTAATAACTGAATTTTTCCAATTAATTGGTAATGAAAAAAGTTAAAATAGCTGAATAAAACGTAACACTGACTTGTGATATGAAAAGCACCAGAATATCAAACTTTAAAAAATGTTTGAATTGAATCAGAAGTGGGTATTTTTTTCTTGTTCTTTGGATTAATTAGTATTATATATTTATTTTTTTAAGCTTAGTAGATTTTATTTTTTACATTATATTGTTAAATTTATTTAATTTGATCACACGCGATCTGTTTTTTAATACTTAGATGTTTTATGAATTATTTATATATTTTTAATTTATTATCTATATGCTTATAAAGAGAAACAAGAGGTTGGCCTCTGCTTGATGCAAATAAACATATCTACATATATATCAAATATATTTATGTAGGTATAAATATATATTATTTATATGTTTATAATTTAATTATATTATTTTTAAATTAATCCATGGCTTTTTTAAACATACCCATTTTAACCATGTTTAATTTAAAAGATTTTATATAACATAAATTCATTAATTCATTCATTCTTATCCATCTGAATATTTTATTATTTGATAGTTGGATTAATTTTTTTTAGTTTTTAAGTCTTGGTCTTCATGTTCGGACGTTTTTAATAAATATTATATTTGTTTTTTCTCTTGAATACAAAAACTCAATTGAATCAAGATTTGTTTGACACTTCGTTCATTCACCTTTAGCAACAATGCTTATTGTTTCCTTTAGACATTACTAATCAATTGCAATGGAAATTGGACACAAAGACTTCTGGAAATGGGTAGGGCGTAAGATCCCAACAGAATAAGGTTTTAAAAGAGGGTCAGCTACTTCAGAACAAATATTCTTTCGGGAACCCGTGCTTTAAACATATTTATTAATTTATTTCTATCAAGATTTGCAGTCCCTATCATCATGGGCGTGCCCAGCTATGGGCAAGGGGGGCAGGTGCCCTCCCTAGAAGACGAAATAAAGTCTATTATGTTTGCAACTAAAAAATTGAACATGTAAAAATATATATAAAGTAAAGAAAATTAAAAAAACTAAACAATTTCCTCTTATTTTGACGAGTTCTATAAGAATCCGTCGTCAGATCGTGGCGCCACGGAAAGCGTGATTCTACGGTTACTATATGTTTGGCCCCTCTCTTATATTTAATATTTAATCAAATCATTTAGAAGTTGGGGGAGGGTCAAAAAATAAAATTCTAGCCTCTTGAACTAAACTCAACCAAATTTTGTATACATAATCAGTGAGCCCCTAGAAGACTAAAACTGCAAAGACTAACCAAAAATATTCAATATTTGGTTGGGTTTGATCCAAGGATTTAGATTTTCATTTTTTGACCCCCGCCCCCAATTTTGTTCTCAAAAAATATAATAATCTTTTAGTTATTAATAAGTTCATTTTATAGTATGAGTTTTCTTGTTTTTTAGTTTGAAAATCTTATAGTTTTAATTTTAAGCCCCTTCTTAATTTTGTGTCCGATTTCAACCAAAATCTAATTAGCTCTTAATCTCAATGCACGAAAACTACATGTAAAATTTTATTTTGATATTCAGACTAGTTTTTGAGTTAGAGGGTTCACAACAATTTGTTATCGCACGCACGTACTAACCTACTAACTAACAGACATTTTGAAATATCTCCAAAAATATAATTTTTTCGAGGATTTTTTTGTAGACTTGCGTAACGCCATGGTTTCGCTCAATTTTTTTTACTCAAAACAGTTTCAGCCGTTTTTGAGATATTTTGAAAAAACGAAGCAAAAAAAAACACTTTTCTCCTGGACGATTACAATACTTGACCATACCCTGTATGGTAAAGTAAAAACAATTGAAAAATAAAAAAAAATCTAAATTTTAAATAACAAAAATTCACTTAACAAAAGGTCAGACATGGACTGTTTTTCTAATATTTATCAAATAATTTTAGGGAAAAATAATTTTTTATAAATATTTATTTTTATTATTTTATAGTTATTTGATAAACGGAGAATCGCCTTATCTCATAATGATTCATGATATTTCCCCCCTCTTAATGTTGAGTCCATTATCAATTAATATCTCCTTTTAATTATATTAAGATATTTTATTAGAAACATCAGCTTTCTTCCATTTTTGTTTGAAAATATTTTTAATCCCCCCTTACCTTTTTTTGGTCACTATCAATATCACATAGTGGGTCATTTTCATAAGGTTATATAGGATGCATATGCGAAATTTCGTACAAATCGATTAAAGGGTCTACAAATTATATTGATAGTTTTATTTTTTTGAACCCCTCCCTCCAATTTTGGCCCCCGAAAAAAATAATAACTATATTTTTTATTATAGGTTCATTTTATAGTATATTTCATTTTTCTTGTTTTTTTTTTATTAGTTTGAAAATATTATAATTTTAATTTTTACCCCCCCCCGGCCCCCCTTAATTTTGAGTTCGATTTCAACCAAAATCTAATCAGCTCTTAATCTCATTGCACCTCTACTACATTTGAAATTTTGTTTTATATTCACACTAGATTTTGAGCTAACTTTTTTATTCTTCAGGGTTTTGTAAAGTCAAATACGGAAATACAATGGGACATTCCCCTCTGTTTCCTCTGAGAGCTCAGTGTCAGTAGCAATATTATAGAGTATTTCATTTTCAGCAGAATTTAGTACACTATTTTTCCCCACCCCTTTTCCTCCGAAACTAATATGAGCTACCCTCCCCCTCCCTAGGTGAAATCTTGAGCATGCCCTTGCCTATCATAAAAATTAAATAAATTTTATAAATACAACCAGTAAAAGATTTAATAATACCGTTTTTTAAAAGTTACATTTATCAGAATCTCGACAATGATGAAAATTGATTCCATGAAAAAAATAATAAAAAAATTAAAGTCGGTGGGAATTTATACTTTTAAATAAAAGACATTATTTTCAAAAAGGAAAACATTTCGTCTCTAATTTAAACCTCCCCGGGCACAGAAATTTTTATTGAACAAATATAGAATACAAATAGATGAGAAATATTATATTAATATTATTTCCTAACCTTGGATATTGGTTCAAATGTTTATATAAGTCTTGTTCAAATTATCTAACAATTTTCCTCTTTGAACCTTCCATATTAAATTAACATAATAATAATAATGATTATTAATGCATATTTTCCATTTATTTAACAAATATAATATAATTAATATAATGTATTAATATATTTAGTAATGGGCAGCGTAAAAATCAAGAAAATATCCAGAAATATATCAAAGCAAATGATTTAGAAATTAATTTGAAAAAGTTTAAAATAATGACCTTCATTAGGATAAATTTTTTAAAATTAATTCACTCTGTGCCCATTTTTAGATAATTTTTATACCTGTCGACGTACTGTATAGTGACGTAATTTAAAATTAAAGAAAACATTGCACAAACTCCCCCATTACCTCTCTAATCAATGACAAAGATACGAATTTGAATCCTAAGTATTTTTGAAAAATAGGAACTTTCGGTATTCACGTCCCACTCATACGTAGCCTGCTTATTTTTCTTCTTCTGATTTTCTGCATTTTTCAAAGTTCCCAAACTTGAATATTCAAAATCTAGTCAGTTCTTCATTTTAGAATTTAGATTTATCAGCGATATCAGAATTCTGTGTCACACTCAGAATCATGTTTTAAAAATATTTTTATTTACGTTATAATTATTACCCGAGGGGTGAACCTCGACCTAATATCGTGTACACCTACTTCCACCTTCAATTCCAAGTAGAAGACAATAGATGAAGGGCCATTATCTAATGAATTCCAAAATAATTCCACTTAATTCCAAATACGTGTACACCTAATTCCAATCCCGGTTCAACGAGGTTATTACCTAATTAACACAAATTTGCGAAAAAAAATTGGAAAAATTTATTTGAATTCAATAGAAATCTAATAAATGTTTGTTGAAATCGATTATATAGTTCGAATATTATAATTAAAATAGATATTTTTTGAAAATATACTTTGAAGTCCATGTTTGAAATTTTTTTTTTTTTTTTTAGTAAAAACATCAGCTCAATAGCATTTCTCTTTTTTTTCTTCAAAATAATAAAATAATTCTAAAGAAATATCTGAATTTTTTAAAATTATTATGTACTTAAAATAAAAAACAATTAATTGATAATATTTTTGGTAAAAAGACCTAGGATAGAAAAGTATCACTTCCTTACTGTTTCGGATTTTCTATAAAGTGTCTCAAAAATCTCAATTCAAAACAAGTCACTCACATAGAAAAATTTTAAATTTTACTTATTTTATGTAGAAATACCTTATACGCTTAGCTGTATCCGTTAGAATAAGTACACAGAAATAATAATAATATATTACAGTTTTACCTCCTTTTAAAATAATTTATTTTCATTATATACAATAAAAAAACAACAAAAAAACAGATATTGTTTTGTTTACAAATAACATTCCCGTCCTGAGAGTTTACTTATATGTAAATTGTTTTCTGGGAGTTATTTACATTTTATAATGTGTTTTTATTTTTATTTTATTATAATTTATTGGGTGAGTCATCAACCTAATATACGTACCTACAGTATGAAAGATCATCTAGTGTTCTGGAAAGAATCAAAACCGATCTAAGCTTGACATTGAGTCAGGAACGGCTAAACGGACTAGCAACACTCAACATTAATTACCAGATAGCAGTAATTTTAGACTATTCTGAAATAATCAGTTAATTTGTTAATGTTAAAGAGCACTAAGCTTCAGTAAAATAATTAAATATATAATAATCGAAGAAATTTAAATTACCATTGATTTTATTCACTTACCGAGAATTTTATTTCAAATTTAGAAGGGTCTCTAAAATCTTAGTTGCCCTGGGGCTCGCATTTTCTCTGAAAGGCCTTGTATATAATATATATGTTGAAACTAAATATGTACTTTATTAACATAATTTGTTGGAAATTTTAATATTTATTCATTTACCTCTCTAAGTAGAATTCAGAGTGATATTTTTACTTTATCCAATGTGAATAATGGGTAAAGTATTGTAATTAGGGAATGCAATCCCGATCTCGCGGGATCTCTATCGCGAGTTATTTTACGAGATAAATCCCGAACCATAAATTGGCGAGATCTCGCGAGATTGACGAGATTGAGCGTTAGCAGAGAGCGACTCATTACGCGTGTACTTGGTGCGCGGACGACTCTTCAAGAGGAATTAAAAGAGACTCTAGGGCCAGTTGTATGTCGGTTGGTAAACTCTTTTTAACGTTGACAAAGAGATACCTACCGACACAACTGGCCTAAGGGCACGTCCTTTTTTGCGTGTTTTTACGTCTACAGATAGGCTAGAGCAGTGGTTCCCAACCTGGGGGCGATCGCCCCCAAGTGGGTGATTTGGGGTTATTAGAGGGGCAATAAATAAGTGGGGGGGCGATGAGTATTCAAAAGGGGAAACATTAGAATAGTAGTTAGTTCAGTAGAACCTGCGCCGTTTCTTCGAATTAGTTGACAAGTTTACTAAGTTTCTCGACACGTCTGATCCTGCTTTAAGTGAGAATTTGAAGCAACGCAAGTTGGAACTTGCGTACATTACCTACAGATATTTTTGAAAATGAATGAAGTCAATTTAAGGCTTCAAGGAAACAAGATGAACCGTATCAAGGCAAAAGGAATTATTTCATCATTCATCGCCAAATTTGATATTCACAGGGTAAATATTGGGCGTAAACAGCTGATTCAGTTTCCGACCCTTAAAAAGTGTTCAATGTCAGATAACGAGACTCCTGAACTCCCCGAAGACAAAATCCTAATTTTTATTGATCACCTTGACCAGTTAAAAACTGACATGAAATCAAGATTTGAAGATTTGACCAAGCTACAAATTCCGGATTGGATTCTAGATCCATTCTCGTTTGAAGCTTTGATAACTCTTTGCAGACGGAGTTTCTTAGATCTGAAGTATTCTATTTTATTTAAGAGTGACCGGATTAAACTGAATTAGTTGTTTTCATATAAGATAATAAAATTGTTTAAAATAATAAAGCAGTTTTATTATTAACACTTTACTTCAAATTAAAATTAGACATACAATGAAAATGAAAAGGGGACGATAGGTGTTAGTAAACCTCCAGAGAAGGGAGATGGGTCACAATAGGTTCGGAACCACTGGGCTAGAGTCACTCATAAAAGAAAGAGATGAATCTGTGGGTGTAGGAGAACAAGGGGTCAATTTGTTGTATAGCTTGCTTATAATAGTTTGCTCACGCTGGTGCCAACCAGTGTTGAGTCTGAGAGGGCATTTTCAACTGCTTGGTATATAGCAACTGAAATAAGATGCCGTTTATCCATCAGTGGGTACTCTTTGTTTTTTTAAGGAGCTATTTCTCAAAGAATCGCCCATAGTGGTAGTCTTTTAAATGGGTGATTTTGACAATATTTAAATAGTCTTCTGAGGTATTATTTTATTTTTGATAATTTCCAAAAAAAAAAAATTAAAAAAAGTGTAATTGTTGTGTTCAAAAGTAATAATAAGTAAATGATTAAAAAGAATAAACATTTTTTTTTTAATTAATGTTGTGTATTATAATAGAGTTTTTTTTCAAAAAGTAGCTGAGATCTCCGAATATGCCGAGATCTCGCGAGATCCGGAATTTCTAATCCCGCGAGATCTTGAACTTGCGATCTCGGCTCGAGATTGCATTCCCTAATTATAATCGGTCTCGCGGCAAGCGCGACTTCAAAGCGTCCTCACATAAAGACTACGGTACCCATGTCCTCAAACTAAGTGACATATTGTAGTATTCATTTAGGTTGAATTTTACCACGTGATGATGTTGCCAAAAAGTACATGGGGTCTCGTCCAGGAGGCCAAAAAGTGCGATTTTTTCATTGTGTGCGTGGGGGTGTATGTATGTATGTGGTAGTATTTATATATGTATGTTATCGTTTTTTTTTGTTTTTGTGTTTAATGTTTACATTTAAGTGCATCTACTAATATGTGACGCCACGTTTCTGCACCTTGAAAAAATAATATAGGCCCTGAAGAAGAAGGATACCCTAGAGCAGGGGTTTTCAACCGGGATGGAATCCCCCCCCCCCCCTCCGCATAGGGGGAATTTTAGTATTTCAATGAGGGGGAACTAATCTGCGTACAAATTTCAAAAGTTTTAAAGAAGTCGCAAAAAAAAACCTTCAGCTTTTTCATTAGGTAACTATTACTTATATTTATCTCTAAATTAAAATATGATACCTTCTATTTTCAATATTAAAAGCATATTATTTGAAATAAAGTTGAGTGAGAAAATACTGGAAAGGGGGGAATGGCATTCTTACAAAAGTGCAGAAGGGGTTCATTCGAAGAAAAAGGTCGGGAACATCTGATCTAGAGGATCCCAAACCTCGGCGGAAGGCTAATTTAATTATATCACACCGAGATGTTGTACAGTTTTTTATTTAACCTCGTTAAGAGAATGTAAAATTTATCCATGTCTCTATTAAAACATAATAAAATAAATAAATAAAAATATTTGAATAAATTTAAAAGTCCATATGCCCGGCAAACTGTCACCTGTCGACTACTAAATAATAATATTCAACAATTTTGCTCATTCGAATCGTATCCTTGTCTAATAAATAGTACACTTGTATTTATTTAAGGTAAAATAATACTTTAAACTGTGCAATTGAGTTGAATCCGTGTTGGCAATCCATCATTGAACGAAATAAAGAAAATTGCTAACCGCCACGAACCCTGACCAGAATATCTAGTTTTTGAAAGATAAGATCGGGGTTAGTTGGGTTAGTTATTCGATGATGATAGCTTTGCGGGGGGCCTAAATGAGGTCCGCATTGCAGGGACTTCGTGGCAGGCGGGGCGAGCGAGGGGCAGCCTTTTCCTATTTGTTAGACGCGCTCATTTCTCAACTTATTCCAACTAGTTTCCCATTCTAAAATAAATACTTAGTTATTACATGGAAAGAATCATGGCGCCTGGTTGTTTTTCTACCACTGAAAGGACACTATACTTAGCATGCGATTCGATTTTCGCTCAACTTCTTTGAAATCAATTGCCTTTATTTAGATTGCTATTCTAATATTGACTTTTGCACTGTTTTACCTGTCATTTATTAATACTATCATAAAGAGAATCAAAGAGGTTTTCTTCTACTTGATGCAAATAAACATACACATATATATAAAATATATAGATAGGTATATATACTTATATATGTATAATTTATTTGTTTGAGACTATAGTTTCGAAGGCTAGGCCTTCATCATTACGTTTTTAATTAAAAATATTTTATCTATTTTTAATTATCAGATTGATTTTGGAATTTCTTATTTCATATATTCATTAAAAAATTTCTGAGGATTTAAATTCTCAATTAAATACGTTTTGGTTTTTTCTTTTTTTTGACAAAAATAACTCAGGTTATATTTTTATCCATTATTTTTTATTAAATTTATTGTCACCATGGGACGTTTCGACATTTACAATTATACCATCTTCAGGCTAAAAAATATTCATATCAAGTTAAAATACACGATTACAACATCATATCACAGACTTCACATTATTTTTAACTATGACATTCAATCAGTATCAAATCAACATATCTTGGTCCAATCTTAGACAGAACAATCCAAGTACATTGAAATCATCACATGTATAAATTTTCTTTTATTTTTCAATTATTTTTACAATTATCTTTAATGATTTTATTCCAAACACAGACAATGAAAATCACCTGTCTCTTTTAATTTTTCATTTCTACAAACGTATATGTTAATATAAATCTTAGGTTGACATGCAGAATTGCCAACATCAACTCACTAATCTAAAATTAAAAAACCAAATTTTACAATCTTTTTATATATTTTTCAAAACTCCCAGCAAACCCAAAAACATTTCTATTTGACAACTATTTTATATATGATTTTAAAACCAACACCTATTTAAATGAGAATTTATATCCTGATAAATTTTTTTTTATGAGATATTATCTATTTTTGTTTCATTAATCTCATCCATACTTAAAATTCTTTAATTGAAATCCGTAGGGAGTTGGATAGAATTAAATTATAAACAGAGTATTATCCTTTAATGTTTTTATTTTTTTACTGGATGAGTAGGTGTAGGTTTTAGGTGAAACATGATGGTAGTTAATAGAAGTTAAAGGGTGTGTAGTTTCACAGTGAATATTCACTGTGAAACTACACACCCTATCCTTTAATGTGCCAAAGTTTCATCATTTTATTTTTGACGTCTTCAGTAGCTCACTAAATAACTCAATTGTCTGATGTTGCCGAAACTGAAATTAAATTTGAATTTTATCTCATAGTTTGAGCGAAATCAGACAATTGAGTTATTTAGTGAGCCGCTGAAGAAGTCAAAAATATAATGACGAAAAGTTTTGCACATTTAAGGATAAAATTCTGTTTATAATTTTATTCTTGTCCAACTCTCTACGATTTAAATTAAAGAATTCTATCTATTATTTCTTATGGGGTCATTCACCAATTGGATATTGAGAAATTTGATCGTCAGTGCAAGCTACACACACTTAGTAAGAAATAGTAGATAAAATATTTCTAATTAAAAAGACTGGTGATAAAGGCCAAGCCTTCGAAACTATACTCTCAGACAAAAGATTTTATATATACATAATTATATTTGATATATATATATATACTAGAAAGCCCATCTGTCTGATTCTTTGGGAAATCGAAACAGAAGAATTTCATTCAGATATTCAATAATAAATTTTATTTGGAATGTTTATATGTTAACGTTATATGAACGCGAAAATTAAAACTTTTTATCCGGCCCTGCCCTATTGTGGTGGCAATTGAGACCAGATCTCGCTTTCTGATACTGAACCAAAGTTGAAAAAAGACACAGGACCCAGCCGAGGTATGATCCGACATCTTCTGCGTTAAGCCCGCAAATGCCTTCTCCATTTAAGCGACGGATCCCTCGACCAGACCTATTATCAAAATTTATATATATTCAACTCTTTTTTATCTCAGGCGCTGTTTCACCTTTTTCTCTAATAGTATGGTTCTTATAAATTTAACTACAATTTCCATCTGTCTGATTCTTTGGGGAATCAAAACAGAATGAATTTTGTTTAGATTTTTAATAATAAATTTTATTTAGAATGTTTATGCGTAAACGTTAGATGAAAGCGAAAGTTAAAACTTTTTATACATATTACATTTATACAAAATGTAGTACTGAATATCTGAACAAAATTCATCTGTTTCGATTCCCCCAAAGAATCAGACAGAGTAAATTTGTAAGAACCATACTATTAGGAAAAATAGGAGAAACCGCGGCTGGAGCTAAAGAGTTGAATATATATAAAATTTTATTATAGGATCTAGTCAGGGGATCATCAGTTAAATGGAGAAGCGCATTTGCGGAGTCTAACGTATAAGATGTCGGATCATACCCGGCTGGGTCCTGTATCTTTATTTCAACTCTTGGTTCAGTATCAAAACGAGGCTAGTCCCAATTGCACCAAAATAGGCAGCGTGGACCAGAGTTTTAACTTTCGCGTTCATCTGTAACGTATATATATATATATATATTATTACTATATAACTTTAGCAATTTTATATTTTACCCTATTAGTGGCCTACCCAAAAAAAACTTAAAAAAGTGATCAAACGTTACCTAACTGCTTAGGAATTCGACAAATTAGTATTATTTCCTCACATGTTGAACCTCCACAAACTCTCTAAAGGTAAACAGATTCTTTTGATGTTACACCAACAAATAAAAAATATATAAATAAATAAATAAATTACTCCGAACAACATCTATCTTAAATCAGGGCTTATTCTAGAAAAGCCTGTAAGGTATGCAACCGAATCGGCTTTGTTGGCAAACATTTGAAAACTAATGCGGCGCATCAACTCTTTCTATGCTAATTCCATATAAATACTTTCCAGGCAAGGCGTTTATATTCTATTTTCGATATATAAAACATTTGATGAATATTTTTAAAATTATAAACAAAAATTTTAAATAGACACTAAAGCCTGATTAAACCTAGAACGTATAACTCGGGCCTGTCAATTCCGGTCACATATTTTCTTTTCAATAACTTTCAGAAAAGGGGTCACATAAATTCATTAATAAATAATAAAATTATTTTTAAAGGGTTTTTATAAAAAACATTAATATACCTTATTTTTTCTTGGAACCATTTTAGAAACAGTCATTTTCAAGATATTTAGAAAAAACTAAATATGTACTAAAATAAAGAACTAATACTTGTGGGCCATTATGTACCAAAAACTAATCAGAGCTTCATTTTGTTAAAGTAATGGTAGGTTTTCAATTTCATTTCAATGAATTGAACATTTGGAAAAAATCGCCGAAGAAAAAAAAGGGTAACATATAATACATACGTACATCCATCCATGCGGACGCACTAAATGAAAAAATCGCACTTTTGGCTTCTGGACGAGACCCCATGAAATTTTTGGCAAAAGCCTCACCTGCTAAAATTCAACCGAAATGAATACTAGAATTTGTGACTTTGGTTAAGACTATGGGTACCGTAGTCTTTACCTGAGAACCCTTTGAAGTCGCGATTGGCGCGAGACCGATTCCAATCTTTTATCTGCTTCGCATTGGATAAAGTAATAATAATAATAATAAGATAAATAAGTCTATTCATTACTAAGGTAACTAGACTGCGAGTAATACAGATTTTGCATCAGGCAACTAACCAATCACCAAGCTTTCTGAAAGTCACGAGGCAAGCCAAGGGAGTTTCCTAGAAACGAAAGAGCAGTTCAAAGGATCGGCTCTTCCTCGGCCACCAATGTTAGTTTCTTTCAGTCACGTGACTCTCTGATTATGTCATGGGCGGGCTCGGCGTTAAGCTCACTTAGCCAATGGATGAAATTCAACGACCGTAAGGGCACATCTAACAGACTGGGGGTCCATCTGAACTCATCTTAAGCCTGGGGAGACCGAGCGTAGTTAGGAAATATTCATTATTATCCAGTAAGATGCCCTCCAATGGCCGGCTTCTCAGCTGGTCTTGATATAAATTAATATAAAAAAAATGAATGTAATTATTGAAAAATGTGTTATAAATCAATTAATTATATATCGGGTGTTTTTTTAGAGGTATAGAACTTCGAATTGAAATAAAACACAAGAAAATCGTTTTAATGTCCATCAATTTGGCTTTATTGGAAGGATAATTTTATGCCATTAATGTTTAAATATGATTTCGGGCATGTGGCCGCCGCGGCTGGCTCGAATAAATCCAATTCTACAGGTCCAATTTTCAACCACTTTTTCGAGCATATGGGGCCGTATGTTGGCAATAACGCCACGAATGTTGGCTTCCAAGTCCCCTAACGTTTCTGGTTTGTTGGCGTAGACGAGCGACTTCACATATCCCCAAAGAAAATAATCCAATGGTGTCAAATCACACGATCTTGGTGGCCAATTGACAGGTCCATTCCGCGAAATTATGCGCTCATCGAGATGTGACGTGCGCTGTGTGGCATGTAGCGCCGTCTTGTTGGAACCACAACTCATCCACATTCATGCCATCCAATTTGGGAACAAAATAGTCGGTTATCATGGCTCTATACCGGTCTCCATTAACGGTAACTGACTCTCCAGCATTATTTCGGAAGAAGTATGGCCCAATGACTCCACCAGCCCATAGAGCACACCAAACAGTCAGTTTTTGTGGATGTAATGGCGTCTCAAGGGTCTCATGTGGATTCTCTTCACTCCAGAATTTTGCTTGTTGACGTAGCCAACATTCGTGGCGTTATTGCCAACATACGGCTCCATATGCTCGAAAAAGTGGTTGAAAATTGGACCTGTAGAATTGGATTTATTCGAGCAGCCGCGGCGGCCACATGCCCGAAATCATATTTAAACATTAATGGCATAAAATTATCCTTCCAATAAAGCCAAATTGATGGACATTAAAACGATTTTCTTGTGTTTTATTTCAATTCGAAGTTCTATACCTCTAAAAAACACCCGATATATAGTGGTCCTGGCGGGCCCGGCTCGTGACTTTGTGTTTGTAAAAAAACATGGGTGTTCTAGGGTCAAGATCCGGATACCGACTTTTCTATTTTCTACACCCAGCGGCACAATTAACCGCCCACCTAAGTTTTATTAAATATTTTACAATTAAACAAATGTTCACTTAATTTATTTATAACATTGAATTTCTAGGATTATTAAATATTAAAAAAATCCTAATTTAAACAAGAATATTTATTTTTATTTAAAAAAAAACATAAAATTAAAAAAAATGTCATTTTTACACGAAAGCAATTTTTATGTCATCACTTAATTTTTTAAATTTATTTATTGAATTTAACATTTTAATAACATGTGGTGCCTCCTCTGGCTCTTTCTTATGACCTCCTGTAAGCGATTGAGAATACTACCGATAATATTTTTGATATAAGCTTGTGGTATGTTATTCGACTCCTCCAAAACCGCATCTTTCAGTTCAGGGATAGTGGTTGGTGGGGATGTTCGACTCCGAATACTTCTTTTTAAATTGTCCCATATGTGTTAGATAGGGTTGAGGTCTGGACTGTGTGCTGGCCATGGTATACTTCTAATGCCGACTGTATCCAGGTACCTACGCAGTAACAATTCCCGTGACCTGTGGGCTGGCGTTATCTTCCATAAGAACACAATCTTCTCAAATAAATGGTGCAAACGGGATAGCATGTGGTTCCAGGACAGCTTCCAAGTTCCTTAGAGCATTGATTGCACCTCTTTCTAAAATCACTAACTCCGTGCGCGCTTCATAAGAAATGCCACCCCACAGCATAATGGATCCACCTTGAAATCCAACCGTTTCCACTATGATACATGGTGAAAACCTTTCGTTCGGACGTCGATACATTCGGTGACGACCATCTGGACCAATTAATGATATTCTGGTTTCATCCGAGAAGAGAACATTAGTCCATTGATGCATTGTCCAAACGGCTTGTTCGCGAGGGAAGCGAAGCCGCTCTCTTCTGTATTGAGAGAGAAGTTGTAGGGGTCGAACAGGCCTGAAAGCTTTTCAATTTCTTTCTGCCAACCTTTTTCTAACTGTTCTTAAGAACACTGTTCATTTCTTACTTCTTTTAATTGACTACGTATCCCAGAACGTTGCTCACCATAAAACGATCATCCCGAGCTCTAGTGCATCTTTTTAGGCCTTAACCCTATCTAACACATATGGGTCAACTTAAAAAGACGTATTCGGAGTCGAAAATCCCCACCAACCATTATCCTGGAACTGAAAGATGCAGTTTTGGATCAGTGGAATACCATACCACAAGCCTTTATCAAAAACATTATCGATAGTATTCCCAATCGCTTACAGGAGGTCATTAAAGCCAGAGGGTGCAGCACATGTTTTTAAAATGTTAAATTCAATAAATAAATAAAAATTGAGTGCTGATTTAAAAATAAGTTTTTTTATTTTCATGTTTTTTTTAAATAAAAATAAATATTATTCTTTAAATTATGATTTTTTAATATTTTATGATTCTAGAAATTGAATGTAATAGTAAATAAATTAAGTGAACATTTGGTTAATTGTAAAATATTTAATAAAACTTAGGTGCTCGATTAATTGTGCCGCTGAGTGTAGATGACGCTACACCGAGAATCCTCGCCTTCATCGATTGTTTCCTGCCGTCTTTTTATGTTAGTTTCAGTTTGTTCTTTTTTCTCTTAGCTTTGATTTTATTAGTACTTAATTTGCACCAACCTATTAATTTAGAATGTCTAGTTATAGTGTCGAATTATATTAAAAGAGACCTCGCCCTAAAGATAAAAAAACACAATTTTAAAATATAAGAAAAAATAATTATTAAATTCGCATACATTCAATCAAAAAATCCTATTTTTTTATTTTACTTTGAAATTCACCACTCTCACCCCATAAAAAAATATATATTATCCTCCAAGATTAGACGAAGACTTTTTATAAGACAAGTTCAATTATAATTTGGTGCAAATTAAGTAGGTACTAACAAAAATAAATAAAAACTAAGATAAATAGAGGGAAAGGACCAATCACTGTGGCGAGTTGCAGTAAACTTTCTTTTTACTTTATCCAATGCGAAACATGGGGAAAGTATTGTAATCGGTCTCGCGGCAAGCGCGATTTCAAAGGGTCCTCAGGTAAAGACTACGGAATACATGGTCTCAATTAAGGTCACAAATTGTAGTATTCAATTAGGTTGAATTTTAGCACGTGGCGGTTTTGCCAAAAATTACATAGAGTCTCGTCGAGAAACCAAAAAGTGCCATTTTTTTGGAAGTGGTTGCGGATGTATTTATGTATGTATGTTATCATTTTTTGGGCTTCGATTTTTTCCACACCGTTGCACCGATTGAAATGAAATTGAAAACCTACCATTATTTAAAAAAAAATCAAAAATAACGATTGATTCTCACATTAAAGCTTGGTGATTGGTTAGTTGCCTGATGCAAAATCTGTATTACTCGCAGTCTAGTCACCTTAGTAAAGAATAGACTTATTTATCTTATTATTATTATTATTACATTATCCAATGCGAAGCAGATAAAAGATTGGAATCGGTCTCACGCCAATCGCGACTTCAAAGGGTCCTCAGGTAAAGACTACGGAACCCATGGTCTTAACCAAAGTCACAAATTCTAATATTTATTTAGGTTGAATTTTAGCAGGTGAGGTTTTTGCCAAAAATTTCATGGGGTCTCGTCCAGAAGCCAAAAGTGCGATTTTTTCATTCAGTGCGTCCGCATGGATGGATGTACGTATGTATTATATGTTACCCTTTTTTTTCTTCGGCGATTTTTTCCAAATGTTCAATTCATTGAAATGAAATTGAGGGCCTACCATTACTTTGACAAATTGAAGCTCTGATTAGTTTTTGGTACATAAATGCCCACAAATATGAGTTCTTTATTTTAGTACATATTTAGTTTTTTCTAAATATCTTGAAAATGAATGTTTCTAAAATGGTTCCAAGAAAAAATAAGGTATATTAATGTTTTTATAAAAACCCTTTAAAAATAATTTTATTATTTATTAATGAATTTATGGACCCCTTTTTCTGAAAAGAAAATATGTGACCGGAATTGACAGGCCCGAGTTATACGGTACGTTCTAGGTTTAATCAGCCTTTAGTGTCTATTTAAAATTTTTGTTTATAATTTTAAAAATATTCATCAAATGTTTTATATATAGAAAATAGAATATAAACGCCTTGCCTGGAAAGTATTTATATGGCATTAGCATAGAAAGAGTTGATGCGCCGCATTAGTTTTTCAAATGAAACAAAAATAGATAATATTCATTAAAAAATTAATGAGGATATAAATTTTTAAATAGGTGTTGGTTTTAAAATCATATATAAAATAGTTGTCAAATAGAAATGTTTTTGGGTTTGTTGGGAGTTTTGAAAAAAATATAAAAAGATTGTAAAATTTGGTTTTTAATTTAGATTTTATATATATATATATATATATATTATCACATATTAATTGAAAGACCAGTGGCTCTGTGAATTTAATTAATACTTCGGCCCTCACAGCGCCAGACAGGCAGCTATAAAATTATTATATCTTCCAGAATATTTAAATTATCAAATTCCTTCTTATTTGTCGATCTAAAGGGGACAATAAACTAATTTAATAAATAATTTAATAAATTAAGAGAGAATTGGGTTTTTTCTCTTTTTTGATTAATTGTTCCAGTTAAAGTCTATAAATACATCATGCATGAAATTGTTCTACTCTAGTGCTCAATTTTGAATTTTATGTAGATTGGTCAACTTACCTTATTTAAGTTTTACATCTTTGACCAAAAATCTGTAGTTTTGCATAAGCTTGAATCCAGAAATATGAGGTATTGAACAACTCTCACCTTATATAACATGTTATCATTGTATCAATGTGTAATGTTGTTTGTATTTTGTTTGATTCACAGACTTAAGATGTTTAAGAGTATTCACCGAAATATGTTACATGATTTTATTTGAAAAAAGTAATAAAATAATTTTTTCCAATTAAGAAGATATTTTTGCTTTACGTCTTCTCTCTTGGGCGCCAAATACCTCACTCAAAACTTACACAGTATTAATAATTTTGATTTAAGAACTTGATTTAAATTGAGTCTGGTACAAAAATTATCTAAAAATGGCCACTTCAAGACATTTTCACACAGTCATTTTAAAACAAAGTAAAAAAATAATAATAATAATAAGCTTTATTCTACTAAAAATATCTTTAGGTACAAGGATACTACACATTATGATGGTTTTTTACTTTTACCATACAGGGTATGGTCAAGTATTGTAATCGTGCATGAAAAAGTGTTTTTTTTTCCTTCTTTTTTTTCGAAATATCTCAAAAACAACTGAAACTCATTTGATTAAAAAAATTGAACGAAACCATGGCATTTCACATTTTTACAAAAAAGCTCTAGTAAGTGAACATCAAAAAAATTATATTTTTCGAGATAATAATTGTTTTGTCAAAATGTCTGTTAGTCTGTCTGTTACTTTGTGGACGAGGTAGCTCAAAAACTAGTATAAATATCGAAACCAAATTACACACGTAGTTTTGGTCCATTGAGATTAAAAGCTTATTAGATTTTGGTGCATATCGACCCAAAATTAAGGGGGGTTAAAAATTAAAAATCTAGGCCATTTGAGGAAACTCAACCAAATTTTGTATACATAATCAGTGGGACCCCAGAAGTCTAAAAATGCAAAAACTAACCCCCCAAAATGGGGCGGGGGGAGTGTATGGTCAAAAAATTAAAATATAGGCTCTTGTACCAAACTCAACCAAATTTTGTATACATAATCAGTGGGCCCCCAGGATTCTAAAAATGCAAAAACTAACCCCCCCTACATGAATATAAATAATTTTAGGGGTCAGGTTGTATGGTAAAGTCAAGTGGATTGCCACATCAGTTTATTTTTTTTTTATTTTGAACACAAAAAATTTTACTTTTACCAAAATAATCATTCGTTTAAAATTTTAATTCATTTTTTAATTTTGGCCAAATTGAATACATGGGTATATCTTGTAAGGAGTATAGCCTGGTTGGTATGGGTAATCTGCACCCGCGGCTTTTTTGATTTGTACTAGGAGAGAGGGGCGGGGGATCGATTTGACAATAAATAAAAATAATTCAGGTAAATTTTTAGCTTTTTATCTGAAACGGTTTCGAGATTTTCAAAAAAAAATCTTTTTTCGATTTTATTTTATTTTTCAGTAAAATTGAAAATTAATGAATGGTGATTTTTTCCAATTATTAGTATTAAAAGGAATGAAAAAACACTTTCATTTTGAATCTCAAGTAGAAAGCCGATTTTTAAGAACAGAAATAAAACTATAATCATTTTATTTACCGTGTTATTTAAAAGTGTCCACTACCAAACTTTGTCAGAAAATGTCTTCTATACTCCTTTAAAGTAATTTTTCCATTTTTTTTGAATTGCTGGAACATTATGAAAAAAAATAAAAACTATATTTTTTGTTCAAAATCTTGCGTTTGAACGCAATAAAACTCTTATACTGCTAGAGAAATATATAGAAAATAATTTTTCAACTAAAAAACACAACTTACTTATAAAAATATTTAAAAAATTAAGAAATTCATTACTTCAAAAATAAAGGACATTAAAATGTTTTGGATATTTATAGCGATATTGAAACATAAATTTATTTAATTATATGTAAAAATCTCAATTTCAAATTTTTTCACGAAGATAAGATTTCTATTGCTAATAAGAGAATTACACATTTTATTTGTGAAGTAATGCAAATAAAATGACCCCAAAGGGAGCGGATAGAAGGAATAAAGAATCTCTCTCTCTCTCTCTCTCCAGCGACAAGTCCAGACAAGTTTTAGTCTAAAGGGGCATCCGAGCCCCCCGGCTCCAGAGCTTATGGTTCTTGGTGTACCGAGCATTTCAAAATATGAGAATGAATTTTTTCTAGCGAAGTCTGAAAAATCGGTTATTCCAAAGATTCCCAAATTCTCTTTTTCTATTCCATTCCTAATATGATTTCTAAATTCTCAACCAGGATAATTTTTATTTTCGAATATAGTCGAGACTAAAACTTGTCTTGACTTGTCGCTGGAGAGAGAGATATTCTTTATTCCTTCTATTCGCTACCATTGTGGTCATTTTAATTGCATTACTTCACAAATAGAATGTGTAATTCTATTAGTAGCAATAGAAATCTTATATTCTTGAAAAAATTGAAATTGAGATTTTTATATATACTTAAATATATTTATTTTTTAATATCGCTATAAGTGTTCAAAAAATTTTAATGTCCTTTATTTTTTGAAGCAATGCATTTCTTAATTTTTTTAATATTTTTCTAAGTAAGTTGTGTTTTTTAAGTTGAAAAAATATTTTCTACATATTTCTCTAGTAGTATAAGAAAAAAAAATAGTTTTTATTTTTTTCATAATGTTCCACCACATCAAAAAAATTGATAAATTCCTGAGTGTAAAGGAGTACCTATAGAAGACATTTTCTCACAAAGTTTGCCAGTGGACACTTTTAAATTACAAGGTTAAAAAAAATGATTATCGTTTTATTTCTGTTCTTAAAAATCTGCTTTCCACCTGAGATTCATAATGAAAGTGTTTTTTCATCCCTTTTACTCATAATAATTGGAAAAAAATCACCATTCATTAATTTTGAATTATACTATAGAAAAAAAAAATCGAAAAAAAGGTTTTTTTGAAAATCTCGAAATTCCTTTAAGATAAAGAGCTAATAATTTAGCTGAATTATTTTTATTTAATGTCTAATCGATTCCTCTATGTCCTCAGCAATGGTTACCAATAAAAAAACCGAAACGTCAAATATCCAATATAGAATGGTTATTCCTCAAGTACTTTTTTTTAAAAAAATGTTGTTTTTCTCTTCTAAACACTCATAACTATTTCAAAAATTGACTAATCGGGACGTTTTTTTTTTGAAAAAAAAAAATAAATTTTCAAAAATGTTATACTTCAAAAAATCAATGATTTTTTCAGAAAAACTGAAAAATATTATTGTATATTAAGTTGAATTTTTTTTTGTATTTCTTTCTGAAAAGAACGCTTAAAAACGAAAAAACGTTCCGATTAGCCAATTTTTGAAATAGTTATGAGCGTTTGAAAGAAAAAAACATAATTTTTTTTTAAATTAATAACTTTTTTTTCTGTTGAGTAGAAAAATTTGAAAACATTCTGAAAAATGTTTTCGATAGGGTAAAAAAAGATAAAAAAGTTTCAGGCAAATCTAAAGGGCTTGGGGTCAAAAGTGATCGATTTGGCATGGAATGCCACATATATATTAAAATTAATTAAGAAATTGTATTTATCTCAAGATAATTGAATTAATAAATAAATTTTAAATAGTTTTTTTATTTTTAGGACGACTCTAATATAAAAACGTACCGGATCTTGAAAATGTTTTCAATTTTTCCTCCAATTTTACGATTGAAAAACAAAATGCTGGTTTGTTTATATTTTCTCTCTCCCCTGTTTCTACTGAATATGTTTATTTTCAACTAATTCCTAATATTAGTTGGACAGTTCAAGCATTTATTTGGATTTTTATTAAATAATTTTACGATCTCTAATGATTCGTAAATGCTAATATTTAATGGATCGCGTTCTGCTCTAATTAATTTAATTCCCGAATCATCTGGAAAGGCGTGATTATTTGTATTTATCTGTTGTGGAAATAATTGTTTTGATGTTTTAACCGAAAAGTCCTATTGTGTTCAACGCTTAATTACCCGATACGCATGGCGAGCATATACCGCCCAGCGGGATTTAATTCAAACATTGTTTCTTACTTTTGAGAAGAAACAATCATTTTTAAGCATTTTTCTCTTTTTGTCTAAATTCCGATTTACTCACTATAGCTCAGGAACAAAAAGTATGTTCTGGTGCCAAAATTTTGTATTTCCAAAACTGATTAGGGCCCCAGCTAATGATAGCCTAGCCGGCTTAAATATAAATTTCGTATTTTTTTCATAACAAGAATTTAATTATACTACTGATAGACACGCCATTTCTATTTGTTGTAATTAATGGAAAATAAAATGTGAAGTGTCAATGAGACTCCCATACTGAAGCAAGCGTTGGAAATCAAATCGTAATTTTCAAACATTTTTAGAATAGAAGACATACTCTCTATTTTTCATATATACGATAATATTTAGAAACGAGCTTCGAGGCCGTGCCGTAGGCACGCCCTCCGAGGCCGGCCCTCCGGGCTGGTGCCCTGGCGGGCGGCGTCTCGCTCCAAAAATTTTATTCCTCTTAAAAAACCACACTCCAAATGTATACCTGTAAACTCCCGAAAATACATAGTCTCTTAAAAGTTTCGCCTCATTTTTCGTCCTGACACAGCTACAGAAATGAGGCTCTAGATATGAATCTGGAAGTATTTTTTTCTATATTCTACAGCATTGTGATATTTTTGTGTGGAAATAGATTTATTTAAATAAGTGGCATCGTGTGAGGAGGAGAATTATATTATATCAATTTTTTAAAATTTGGGATCGATAATCGATATTAGGCTCCAAATATTAAAAAGAGATCAGGTGTTGTTTGTATGACAGGCTGCTCCAGTATTGCAATGAGAAACTCATATGGGCATGCGTCTCTTAAGGCGTTTAATTTTGTAAAAATAAAAAATAAGAATAACAAAATTTAGATTTTTAAAAAATCATAAAAAAGTGGCAAATTATTAAAAAATAAACAAATATTATATAAAATATAAATCAAATAAGATGTGATTAATTTCTTTTTCTGTGGGCAAAGAAAATCGAATTGAATATTTAATTTTTGAGTGGTGGATGGGGGGGGGGTAATAATTATCAATATATTTAATGTTTCTTAATTTAAAATCAATTGGAGTCTTTCATTTCGAAATTTGAGTACAAATTACGATTATATTTCAAATTTGCCCCAAATATACCGATGGCACTCTCTCTCGGCAGCATTACGTCAGCGTTGCGGCAAATTAATCTAGACAAATATATATAGTATGTCTGAAAAATCATTTGTATCTATGTATTTTTCTGATTGTCTCTCTTCCTAGTTTTCTAGAACTCGAAAACGAAAGGTCGTATAAAGTTTGTCCTATTTACAAATGTATATAATTTTATTTACGTTTTATTGATTTAATAAAATGAATTCTCTCTGTATGTCCTCTGAATATTTATCATATTCTATTAATGTTAAAAGAAAATTATTTTTAATTCACCAATGAAGAATATTCAAAAGTGTATTTTGAAAATATTTACTTATCCATTTGATTTATTTCTTATGGTTGATCGGCAATAAAACATATTTAATATTCTTTTTAACAAACTCTTGAGAGTTTCCGCCCTTGACACTTGTTGAACCTTTGAGTAATTGCAGTTCCAATACAATTAGAATTAAATCCATCTAAAGATCTACTTAAAAGAAAGAAGCGATTTATTTATTCTAATCAGCTTCCTTTCTAAATTAATTCGATATCGAATGACTTGAGCACGCCACTGAAAAAAAAGACTCAGAACAGTACTTAAAAATACTTAACAAGAACCTTATAGATCAAAAAATTCAAAGTTATTACATTCTGTAAAATAATCCTAGTTTGATTAAAAACAAAAATATCCTCAAATGTAGATTTTAAGCAACCAATTCATTCGAAATAAAAAATTAATTAAAAATAAATAGAAAAAATTCCGAGATGAACAGAAGAAAAATGATTGATTCACAATTTGTGTTGATTTTAGGATTTCTTTAAAAAAATAAAACAGTACAGATTCTATTAGTGTCGCTACAGTTTCTGTCTGTCTGTCAGATCGTTCTAAGTCTTAAACAAATTAAGATATAAGCTTGAAAGAGTATAGCCGGGCTTGTATGAGAAATCTGCTCCCTGGGCTTTTTCGATTTGCACTTGGGGGATCGATTCGACATTAAATAAAAATAATTCAGCTAAATTTTTAGCTCTTTATCTCAAACGATTTTCGAGATTTTCAAAAAACTCTTTTTTCGATTTTATTTTCAATAGTGAAATTCAAAATTAATGAGTGGTGATTTTTTTCCAATTATTATGAGTAAAAGGGATGAAAAAACACTTTCATTATGAATCTCAGGTGGAAAGCCGATTTTTAAGAACAGAAATAAAACTGTAATCATTTTTTAACCTTTTAATTTAAAAGTGTCCACTGGCAAACTTTGTCAGAAAATGTCTTCTATGGTACTCCTTTACATTTAGAATTTTTTAATTTTTTTTTGATGTGGTGGAACATTATGAAAAAAATAAAAACTATTTTTTTTTCTTATACTACTAGAGAAATATGTAGAAAATAATTTTTCAACTTAAAAAACACAACTTACTTAGAAAAATATTAAAAAAATTAAGAAATGCATTACTTCAAAAATAAAGGACTTAAATTTTTTGAATACTTATAGCGATATTAAAACATAAATATATTTAAGTATATATAAAAATCTCAATTTCAATTTTTTTCACGAAGATAAGATTTCTATTGCTACTAATAGAATTACACATTCTATTTGTGAAGTAATGCAATTAAAATGACCCCAAAGGTAGCGGATAGAAGGAATAAAGAATATCTCTCTCTCCAGCGACAAGTCCAGACAAGTTTTAGTCTCGACTATATTCGAAAATAAAAATTATCCTGGTTGAGAATTTAGAAATCATATTAGGATTGGAATAGAAAAAGAAAATTTGGGAATCTTTTGAATAACCAATTTTTCAGACTTCGCTAGAAAAAATTCATTCTCATATTTTGAATTGCTCGGTACACCAAGAACCATAAGCGCTGGAGCCGGGGGGCTCGGATGCCTTTAGACCAGGGGTGAGCAACCTTTTTAGCTTACGGGCCAATTTAAATTTTAAAATTTTGTGGCGGGCCGCACTTACTAATAATTTACAAAGCTTTATATATATACTAATAAACATTATAATATAAAAATACAAAATTAAAAAAGTAAATATTTCATATATAAATTTTAATGCGACAAGAAAAGAACAAAAATGCATAATTTAAAAAGTAAATATTTTATATAATTATAAGTATATTATAAGTGTATATAAATGTTAATGCAAAATAAAAACAAATAAAAGAAGAACAGAAAAAACTAATTTACTTGAAAACTTTAATGAGAAATTTGGCACTGCTTTTTCGATATAAGCTGATCAATATCAGCCGGTATTGATGAAGTAGCTACACGTATGCAGCTTTCTAATCGAGCATCACTCAGTCTTGATCGGTGGTCATTTTTGATTAATTTCATGGTTGAAAATAATTGTTCGCATACATACGTCTACTTCCGAAAAGAGACATCATTTGCTTTGCATTTTTCGTCAAAAGCGGAAATTTCTCAGGGCTCACATAAGATTTATAAAAATTATCGATGTTTACTGAGAAAAATACATTTTTTAAATCGGTATTATTCTGTATGTTAATCACTTCCATTTGAAAGTTTTCAGGAACTGTATCCACATCGATATTAAATGGCGAAGAAAACATTTTCATGGAAACCGCTATCTTCTCAGCTTTGAACATTTGGAATCGTAATTGAAATTCGTTGATTAAAATGTCTATATATTGTACGTATTTTTGAGAAGTAGTAACGTTTTCTTTTTCTAAATATGGAAAGTGAGACACATTATTCTGCAAAAGATGCTGTTTCCACAATTTTAATTTGCGCTCAAAGCCTTGAATTTTATCATACAAATTGTGAATAAACTGTCCTTTGCCTTGAAGTTCCACATTAAGATCACCGAGATGCTGAGTTATGTCGATAAGAAACGCAAAATCGCACATCCATTCTTTATCACCAAAATGAGGAAAGGCATATTCCTTCATATCCAAGAACAATTGTATTTCACTTTTTAAGGCGTATACTCGTTTTAGCATTGCACCTCTACTAAGCCAACGTACTTCGGTATTGAAAACCACGTCGCCATATTCAGTTTCTAAATTGTTCAGGAATACTTTAAATTCACGGTGATTTAACCCGCGCGACTTTATAAAATTGATTAATTTAATTATTGGTACTGTGACATTTGGAAAATTCAATCTTTTCGAAAACAAACTTTCCTGGTGAATTATGCAGTGGTTAACGAATATTTCTCTTCCTGTGGCCTTCTTAATGTCTTGAAATAGCCTTCCCGATACTCCTACATTCATGCTTGACATTGCTGGTGCTCCATCTGCTGATATACCAATAATATTCTCTAATAAAATAGAAAATTTTTCCAACACCGACTTTAGTTCATCATACAGGTCTTTGCCGGTTGTAGTCCCTTGCATTGGAACCAGTGAACACAATTCTTCAGTAATATTAAATTTAGTGTCAATACCACGTAAAAATATAGCAAGTTGTGCTGTATCGCTAATGTCGCAGCTCTCATCAAGTGCCAAAGAACAGTATTCGAATTTTGCAATGCGTTCACGAAGCGTTGTTGCTATGTTCTCGGACAAGTCGTCGATTCTCCTTGCAATGGTGAATCTTGATAAACTAATGTTTGAAATAATATTTATTTTATCAGGAAATGCTATTTCTGCAACAGCAGTCAGACATTCTTTTATCATCTCTCCATCCGCAAAGGGTTTCATTTTTTTTGCCAGTATTTGACTGACAACAAAACTAGCCTTTACTACCGTATTTGATAAAATATCTTGATTTTTAAAAATAGCCTGTTGGTTTCTCAAGTTTTTTTCCTCTTGATTAACCTTATCTATCCGGAGTTGTCCGGTTAAGTTTTTATATTTATCTTCATGTTTTGTATCGTAATGCCTTTTTATGTTATATTCTTTTAATGAAGACACAGTCTCTGAGCATAATAAGCATACAGCTTTATCTTTAACGACAGTAAAAAAATAATCAAATTTCCACTTTTCTTGGAAAATCCTGTGTTCATCCGCAATTTTCCGTATTTTTGTTTGCTTTTTCGACATGCTATTAGGGATTAAAAATTAATTTAATTAATTTAATAAAAAAAATCTAATATGATATTACCTTTTTGATAATAATATTGCACTCACGTCTTTCAAGAAACCCAAAAATTAGTCAGTTAACAGCTCACAAGTCTGATACTGACTGTATCTATGAACTATGACAGAAGCAAACACAAGAAAGTGCTGACGCGACGCGTTCGTATTGCATGTTTGAACAAGTCGCCGATAAATGAGTAACTCGTCTATGTATTCGCGATTCAAACTAACTCGAAAGAAGTATACTTTGACATAAATCATATGTTTTAATCTGTCAAATTACATTCAATGGTGGCGCTAGTGTCAGATTGAATCCCGAATTGTATAGTATCCGATTTATAAATTGGCGACTACTACTAACATAACATTATAATTAATTTATTGATGGGAGAAAAATTAATAAATAACAAATTATTATTATTAATAAAAAATATATTAAAAATATTTATTAACAATATAATAAATAACAAATTATTATTGTTTATAAATAATCGAGACGAATAATAAAATTCTATTTTAGAAATGCTCGGCAGGCCGCAGAAAAATATTTAAAGGGCCGCATGCGGCCCGCGGGCCGCGGGTTGCTCATCCCTGCTTTAGACTAAAACTTGTCTGGACTTGTCGCTGGAGAGAGAGAGAGAGAGAGATTCTTTATTCCTTCTATCCGCTCCCTTTGGGGTCATTTTAATTTGCATTACTTCACAAATAAAATGTGTAATTCTCTTAGTAGCAATAGAAATCTTATCTTCGTGAAAAAAATTGAAATTGAGATTTTTACCTATACTTAAATAAATTTATGTTTCAATATCGCTATAAATATCCAAAACATTTTAATGTCCTTTATTTTTTGAAGTAATGAATTTCTTAATTTTTTAAATATTTTTATAAGTAAGTTGTGTTTTTTTAGTTGAAAAATTATTTTCTATATATTTCTCTAGCAGTATAAGAGTTTTATTGCGTTCAAACGCAAGATTTTGAACAAAAAAATTAGTTTTTATTTTTTTTCATAATGTTCCAGCACTTCAAAAAAAATGAAAAAATTCCTGAGTTATAAAGGAGTATAGAAGACATTTTCTGACAAAGTTTGGCGGTGGACACTTTTAAATAACACGGTAAATAAAATGATTATAGTTTTATTTCTGTTCTTAAAAATCGGCTTTCCACCTGAGATTCATAATGAAAGTGTTTTTTCATTCCTTTTACTCATAATAATTGGAAAAAATCACCATTCATTAATTTTGAATTTTACTATTGAAAAATAAAATAAAATCGAAAAAAGAGTTTTTTTTGAAAATCTCGAAAATCGTTTGAGATAAAGAGCTAAAAATTTAGCTGAATTATTTTTATTTAATGTCAAATCGATCCCCTCCAAGTGACAAATCAAAAAAGCCGCGGGAGCAGATTTCCCATACAAACCAGGCTATACTCTTTACAAGATATACCTATGTATTCAGTTTGAGCCAAAATTAAAAACTCGAATTAAAATTCTAATCGAATGGTTATTTTGGTAAAAGTAACATTTTTTGTGTTCGAAATAAAAAATAAATAAGCTGACGTGTTCTGATGTGGCACATCCACTTGACTTTACCATACAACCTGACCCCTAAAATATATTTATATTCATGTAGGAGGGTTTAGTAATTTTGCATTTTTAGACTTACTGTAGGCCCACTGATTATGTATACAAAATTTGGTTGAGTTTGGTAGAATGGACAAGATTTTCATTTTTTGACCCTAATCCCCCCCCCCATTTTGGGCGGTTAGTTTTTGCATTTTTAGACTAAACTGGGCGTCCCACTGATTATGTATACAAAATTTGGTTGAGTTTGCTCAAATGGCCTGGATTTTTAATTTTTAACCCCCCTCCACCCCTTAATTTTGGGTCGATATGCACCAAAATCTAATCAGCTCTTAATCTCAATGGACCAAAACTACGTGTGAAATTTGGTTTCGATATTCACACTAGTTTTTGAGCTAGCTCGTCCACAAATATTTGGTAACGCACAGACTAACAGACATTTTGACAAAACAATTATTATCTAGAAAAATATAATTTTTTCGATGTTCACTTATAAGAGCTTTTTTGTAAGAACGCGAAATGCCATGGTTTCGCTCAATTTTTTTAATCAAAAGTAGTTTCTTAGCCGTTTTTGAGATATTTCGAAAAAAAGAAGGAAAAAAACACTTTTTTCATGCACGATTTCAATACTTGACCATACCCTGTATGGTAAAGTAAAAAACTATCATAATGTGTAGTATCCTTGTACCTAAAGATATTTTTAGTAGAATAAAGCTTATTATTATTATTTTTTTTTACTTTGTTTTAAAATGACTGTTTGAAAATGTCTTGAAGTGGCCATTTTTAGATAATTTTTGTACCTAGACTCAATTTAAATCAAGTTCTTAAATCAAAATTAATAATAATGTGTAAGTTTTGAGTGAAGTATTTGGCGCCCAAGAAAGACGTAAAGCAAAAATATCTTCTTAATTGGAAAAAATTATTTTATTACTTTTGTCAAATAAAATCATGTAACATATTTCGGTGAATACTCTTAAACATCTTAAGTCTGTGAATCAAACAAAATTACAAACATCATTACACATTGATACAATGATAACTATGTTATATAAGGTGAGAGTTGTTCAATACCTCATATTTCTGGATTCAAGCTTATGCAAAACGACACATTTTTGGTCAAAGATGTAAAACTCAAATAAGGTAAGTCGTCCAATCTGCATAAAATTCAAACTTGAACACTACAGTGGAAGAATTTCATGCATGATGTATTTATAGACTTTAACTGGAGCAAAAAAGAGAAAAAACCCAATTCTCTCTTAATTATTAAATTATTTTTTAAATTAGTTTATTGTCCCCTTTAGATCGACAAATAAGAAGGAATTTGATAATTCAAATATTCTGGAAGATATAATAATTTTATAGCTGCCTGTCTGCCGCTGTGAGGGCAGAAGTATTAATTAAATTCACAGAGCCACTGAGTCTTTCAGTTAATATATATATATATATATATATATATATATATATATATATATATATATATATATATATATGATTATTTGCAACCCTCGGAATGCTAGTCTGACTCACACTTGGCCGGCTTATTTAAATAATGAAACCCGATGCGTATCTTATTTGAGTCTTAATCTACTTTAAATCAATTTATTATTTATTTTCTATGCTTTCGATCAATTTTATCAAAATTACCAGGGTTTCGTCTACAGTTTTATTTTTTGAGTATCTCGAGAAGGAACCGGGAGAAAGTAGTGGGGAAAACATGTTGGTATTTTTATTATAAATAATTGTAAAATGAATCCTCTTCTACTTTCCGTTAATTTTGTTAAAAATACAACTGAGTAAGAAAATAAACAATGCGTTTGATAATTAACCTGTTTTTTTTTTGTTTTTTTTTAAATTAAACATAGCGATAATTAACAGTATGTTCAGAGATAAAAACACGCCGAGTATGTGTATGAATTTATATTTGGTAATTGGTATTTTTAAGTTTAGCTAACAATTTACTATAATAAAAATAACGAAGTAGAAGATCTGAAATATTTTCAATTCATTTTAACCAATTACAAGTTACTATAATTGCATTAGTATTTCTAAACTTTTAACTGATGATTACTGTACATCCTAGCCTGTATTCTAACCGTGATGACACATATCGGACAACAATGATCATTAAATCTATTAATAAACTTAGGTTATTACGCCCTAGAGAGCCATGTGTTGATAGATGTTCTTAACAAGACCAAAGGTTGTATTAACTTAGCAAGTTGAAGCCATAGGATCAGGTAGTCTAAAACGTGTCCATTATAAGACATCTAGTAATTCGTTATTGGGATTATATGTTTAATAATTGATAACTAGCTTTCTATAACTATGACCTATAGTTTTATTTCTTCACTGACTGAATATTTTATGATAGTATGTGTGTCTGCGAAGAATTCAACAATCTCTTCTGGTTTCTACCACAGGAATTCCACCAAGTTCATATCTGCAATAATAGTCGCTTCCATCTAACCTGCTGAATATTCTCATCTTTGATACTGACTTATACACGTGTTATTGCCTATCTGGGTATAAAGCAGGAGTGCTCATAGGGTGGGGGGGGGGTTAAGACGCAGAGTGCGTCATAGAAATTTCTGAGTGGGGGGGTTGAAAATTGTTGTATTTTAACATTATATGCTAAAAAATAAAAACGTCTTATAACTTCAACAAATTGTAATAGAAAGCTCTTTTAATTCTTTAGAAGTAAATAAAATAGAGGGGGTTCTTTTCAGGAAAATGGAGGGTGCGTCATTAAGCTAGGGGTGGGCACCTTAGTATAAAGCCTTCATGCATACTTGTGTTTCTAGGGTTAAAAAAGAAAAAAAAATTTGTTTTAATAAATGAATATAAAGTAACATTAAAAATATATATTTAAAAAATAATTTTTATAAAAAAAATAAAACAAACTTCAAAAAAATTAAATGCACCAAATAAAATAATAAAACTCAAAAAATAAAATAAAATGCACTAAAAGGTATAAAATAATTATCTATTTTAGTTACAACTAAACGACGAAATATTTACATGAAATCACTTTTTGAAGTCGGTGCTAAACATATACATTTTATGAATCGAACTCAACGGATCTTACTTAGTACGTTTGGCGGGTAGGCTCGCTTATATAGTTTGTTCTAGCACCGACTTCAAAAAAGTGATTTCATGTAAATATTTCGTCATTTATGTTGTAACTAAAATTAGATAATTATTTTATACCTTTAGTGCATTTTATTTTATTTTTGAGTTTGATTATTTTATTTCTTGCATTTAATTTTTTTGAAGTCGTTTTTTTTTATAAAAATTATTTTTTTTCTCTTTTTAGTGATGTTATTAATAGTGACTTAAGATAATACCTTGCATGCATCTCGTAAGAGAAAGGGTCGTGCGAATGAATCAGAAAATGATAATAAAATAAAATTTATAAATATAGAAATTCTCTAGAAACGTTTGCGGGTTTTAAATGAACGTTTTAAGATTGATTTTTTATAAAAGATTTTATTTATTATAATTTCGATTATTTGCTCATAAGAATTGGATATTTACGTTATTTCGTCATTGATCATATCATCAGAACTTGACCAAATTAATATGGGACCACCCCTAAGGTACACCTCTTTCTAATATAAAAGAATTATCGAAATCGGTTCATAAACAAAGAAGTTATGCCTAAACACAACATTTCAAAAAAGTTCCAATACCAATAAGAAAACGGATCCAATCGGAAACTAGACTGAACCCAATGCAAAAAAAATGATCAAAATCAGTTCACAATTGGCGAAGATATCAGGTAACTTAACACAAAAAAAATCAAAAAAAAATCAGTCGAATTGAGAACCTCCTCCTTTTTTGAAGTCGGTTAAAACCCGACAATGAGATAAATTGTCTTAGTGATGAAAATACAAATAAAAAATATAAATATTTACAAAACTATTTTTCTCTCAATAATGAAAATTGAAAAAGGCAGCCCATATCTGACCCCATGTTATTTGAACTTTTCTTGTTTAAAAAACACTGCTTTATATTATTTATTTCATAAAGATTCTTTTTTTTTCTTTTTTTAAAAATTCCAAAATTAAAATTCTATTAATAAAAGGAGGAAATCTCCCAAAACGTTTTTCAATAAACGTTTGATGATTGTTTTTAAAAGATTTGTATTTATTTATATATATAATCCCAATCAATAAATTTTTTAAATATATATTGAATTTGATTCAATTCATTTTCTTATATGGAGAAAAATATATTAATAAAATTAATATTATTATAATATAGCTCTGTTCAATAAGCAAAGCTTTAAAAAAGAAGCTCAATTTTCTTCGAGATAATTTAAAGAGGGTTGTATCAAAGAAGATCGAAGATAGTAATTTGTTAAACAAATTGCTGTCTCTCAATTCATAATACCCAATAAACCAACACTTCTTCGAGGGCAAGATATCAAACAAATAACTTATAAAAGGAGACAAGTGAGGATGTAGTCAGCTTGATTCAAATAAACATACACCTATAATTAAATAAATATATTAATTGAAAGTTAATTGCTGGCATTCTCAAAATAGCATTCGTTTCATGTTCATCGAGTTTCATAATAATTCAAGACTCCCTCGTGGGCATTTTGGAAAAAAACAACCAATAGCTTATTTAGAGAAACCTAATGAGGGTATCATTTGCTTAATGTATAAACATATATCTATATATAAAGGAATATATTCGTTGAAAGGATAGTGAACCAAATTACAAACGAATCATCATTCAATTGTGAATTCATTCTAAAGAAAAAACATTAAATAAATTATTTATAAAAAAGAATGTAGTTGAAGGTCATGCCTTCGAAACTATATAGTCTCTAAAAATATAAGTTCATATTTGTATTCAATTATACAGGAGTGGAGCATAAGATCTAACACATTTTGAAGAGGTATAAAAAAATGAAAAAATTTAGCTAGAAAAAAACTGAATACATTTTTGAAAAGATCATAAAATACTTTTTTAATGCGACTTAAACAGGGAGTGGGGAGGTCAAAAATGAAAATTCTAGCCCTTTGATCAAACTCAACCAAATTTTGTATACATATTCTGTGGGCCCAAAAGGCTAGAAATGCAAAAACTAACCATCCAAAATGGGGGAGTGGTCAAAAATGAAAATTTTAGCTCTTTTGGCCAAACTCAACCAAATTCTGTATACATATGTCTGTGGATCCCCAGAATGCTAGAAATGCAAAAACTAACCAAATTTTGTATACATAGTTTGGTCTGAAAGGGCTAGAATTTTCATTTTTGACCTCCCTCATTTTGGGTGGTTAGTTTTTGCATTTCTAGCCTTCTAGGGGTCCACAGAATATGTAGGTATACAAAATTTGGTTGAGTTTGGTCGAAAGGGCTAGAATTTTCATTTTGACCCCTCCTCCCATTTTCGTCTGATATAATGTTTAAAACACATTAAAAAAAAATATATATTTTATGTTTTTTTCAAAAATATATTCAGATTTTTCTAGTTAAATTTTTTCATTTTTTATACTTCTTCAAAATGTGGTAGATCTTTATGCCCCACCCTGTATATAGATGTCTATGGATTTCATCAAGCAGAAGACCCCTCATTGATTTTTCTCTAAAAATCAACAACAAAAATGCAACTACCGGCAAGAAAATCTTTTCACTTACATATTCCATTGAATTTTATGGACTGAAATTTCTTCTTTCTCAATCCTCAAACATAGGATTTCAAAGAGTGACCTCCCATCAACTTTGCTTTCATTTAAGCTCTCATTATTTTCTTCTTTTAAGGAAATCAAGGGATTACATAATATAGCCATGTTTCGACACCTCCTCGCGTTCTTCAAGATCACTAAAAAAATTTTAATCAATGATTAGTAGGTGGTGTGTGATTTAATTTGATCAGATGTCGACACTTGGGGGAGTAGATTTGCATATAAATTGTAATTTTTTCAATCCTTCAAATCTTCCTTTGCATTGCACCTTTTTCATTCGTTTTCTTATTAATGAGATTCGTGACGTCCATATCCTAACGAGACACCTCCACTAACCTTTGGCTTACCTTAGTGGAGAGGGTAGAGTTCTGTGAATGCTTTTTAGGACTTGGCATTATATAAAGCATATCCAGATTGCTCATAATATGAGGCAATGATATTCATCGGTGAGCTCCAAAGGAATGCTGATCACTCAGTAGACGTTAAGTTCGAAATTCAAGAAAACAGACCAAAATCTACAAACGTAAAGGATATGTCATAGAATTTAAGCTATATGAACATCTCATTGTTTTATTAACTCCTGTTTCTAGCATTATTCTATAGATGAGCGTCCACTTAATCCTCTCGAACACGATTAGCTTTCCAGGTTATTATCTCAACTCAAAACTTCCAATGAACTTTGAGATGAAAGGTAATTGGAATGTATTGATTTATCTTGACTTAAACATGTTTTTTGTTAAACTTCATGCATTCTAATAATTAGATATTATTATTTTGTAGATGATGTATGATTTGATTTCATCTTGTGTCGATTCTTAGGGGAGATGATTTGCATTTAGATGCATTTCTGCAACTTCTTATTCATTGTTACTAATAATAAGATTCGTGACGTTCATATGTTTCCTCACAAAATGTCTTCAGAGATTTCAACCCCTGGTTTATATTAGTGCTGCGTGTAAACTTCTGAGCTTTCTGACCTAGGTGAGTGTCTACTTGCTCGCCTCAACCACAAATAACTTTTCAAGTATTCACTCGAAACAACCCAACATTTTCAATCTACTTTGAGATGAAAATAACTGATCACTATTTAATTTAACGTTAGGATCAATTTAGAGTCATTGCTTGGAACGCTGATAAACTCATACAACACCTAAAAAAACTAGGACGTCTTCCACATGCCACTACCGCTGACAAATATTTAATCGGGTCTATCTATAAAGATTAATAAACCTTAAAAATTTCGTCTAATGAAGTATTAGACTATTAATAATGAAAATTATTTTTAAAACTTATTACTAAACATATTATTTTTGAATTTGTATCACTTTCTCTCTTTCCTCTAAAACCATCTTTCGTCTTTTCTTCACGGCCGTTGAACTTTAAATTTAGTTTCAGTTTAAAGACTTTGGGTTGCCCGATTTCCACGGCGAAGACTTACTTACGTTAAAGTTTCGAGCACACTATTTACAAATTTAACCGTCTATAATTACGCTCCTACACTAATTTAAACAACCTCTCACATATACAAACATAAAACTAATAAATTAATAATTATTTAAATAAAATTATATAAATTCATACGTGTATAAATTATTTATTCATTTATATATAGTTGTATGTTTTTATATTGCATCAAACAGATGATATCCTTATTGATTTTTTCTTAAAAATCAACAACTCTGCTACTGTCGACAATCTTTTCAATTTTAAATTTCCTTTTGAATTTCTTACTTTACAATTTTCTCTTTGCAACATGGTATTATTAAATTAAATTCCTTTAAACTTATTTCCTCAATGTTATCACGGAGCTGCATCTTTCTTTGACTGAGAAAATTAACCTTTATGTTTTAATAAATAAGATTGATTATTAATTTTTCTGATAATGAAAAATGAGATTTCTGCTTTTTAATGGATAACTTGTGGAAAAGAGACCTTTCTCAAATGATACAAGAGAAATAATTTAAGCTAAAAAAAAATTTCATTTCAATAAATTAAAATTTTTTGAAATAAATAAAGACATAAAATATAACTATGGTTAGGTTCACTGATGATATCGCTCTTTTAAGAATCACTAAAAGAGAATTTAAAGACGCTTCGAGCTGGATCAACCCAACTTTAATAGATTAGGTTAAAATTAAAATTAATAAGTGAATAAACTTTACTTCAGAATCAAAATATAATATTTTCATGAACTTGAATGAACCGAGAAGATGCAGATTCTTTAGGTTTTGACAATATTACCGAAAAAAGATTCCTTGGGGGGTGTTTATTGAAGGGGTGTAATATACGGAAATGAGCAATGCAGGGAGAGAGTTACAGTTCCTAGAAGTCATGGGTATAAATGAATTTGAGAATAAATAATTTTCTCACTGGTTTGGCTTAGTGTTTTTGGAAAATTAAGGAAAAATTTTCAGATAATAAGTAAAAATATATTTTTCTAAGTGGGTTTCACAAATAAAACAAATATATGTTTTGAGTTTTTATCTCGATATATCTCGATATGTTTTATTTGTGAAACCCACCTAGAAAAATATATTTTTACTTATTATCTATTAAAATGTTTCACCTAGAACCGACACCAAATTCTTTAAAGAAAATTTTTTAAGTTTGTTTCTTATTTCACTTAGGGGGTGCAATAACAGACGAACAAACAGATTGCATCAATACCACTAGAGTCCCATTTTACACTTGAGCCTAATCCTAAAAACGGAGCACTTGTACAATGGGCCAGGGAATTCAAAGATCTAGTAGGGGAGCAATATTTTATTAATTTATTCTTTCGTTTCTGAATTTCATATAATTATGTTTTTTAATTTAGATTTTTTTAATAAATTTCGATATATATATATATATAGCATGTAATGTTTTGATATCGGATTGAAAATCATTCTTTCTTTTATCTTGTTGAATTGATTGGCCAAATAGCTATTCAGCTGGACCCTCATTGAAAGGTTTTTAAATTAACTTTTTTTTTAATTACTCCTCAGTCATGGCAGTTCAATCATCCGACCATTTATCTAACTTGTGATTCTCTAAGCTATTTAAACGAAAATGATTACTGTTTAGCAAAAAAAAACCGCGAATAGACAGGCCCCGATTACATCGACCCTCTGATAAATTAATTGAATTTATAATTATGAAGAATAAATCAAAAAGAGTGTCTTCTTCTTGATATAAATAAGTATATTAATAGGCGGTAATAGTAATTATCAGAAATTTGTTCACTAAATTATCAATAGTTTTGAAAAAAAAATTGGGAGGTGTTTAATTACACGGGTCTGCAATAAAAAAGTTGTTTGAATATATATGATAGAATTTTGGATGCTGAAACTGAAAATTTATTTTTTAGGTATCCTATCAGATTTTTTCACAAATTAATATATAAGTGAACTCACCGCCCAATTTAATAATTCTTCTCTCTATATATATATGTATATATATCAGTGGCTGGCGGTGACTTTTCATCCAGGGGATGCTGTCCAAAAAATAAACCTTCATTTTTTATAATTTTATTTTATTCTTCGCTTCTTTTTGTAAAATTTATCGAAAACCGCATCATAGAATTCTTCGTTCTTTTTCCAAATATAACGTTATATTTTTTTATCAATTGACATTTAAACAGAGTGAATAATCTATATTCATTTCAGCTTCTTCTGGTAATGTATCAATTCTTTTTCATAGTTGAAAACTGACTGACACGATATTAGAAGGCATAATGCAAATTAAATGTATTAAATAATGCATAAAAATATATATTTTCTCATTGTGCTTTAAAATCTCTGAAACGTGGAAAATAATATTTTTCAACTATGATTGTTTTCTCTTTGTTGTCTGAATTCCGATACCCAAGAACAGAACGTCAGAAGTTCTTTTGTAACAATACAGACAACTGATTAGATTTTAAAATATCTGGTTCAAAAGGCAGAAACTATTTTTTGAATTATTCTATTGAGATTTTAAGATAATTTTATAGTATAGCCATAAATGAACAATTTATATTTAAGTTTATTAATCATTACTAGGGCAGCTCTAGTGTACCGAGTCTTGAAAAAGTTTTCACTTTTTTATTATTTAATGTGCCGGTGAGCGATGCTTTCATTAGAATCTGATCGATGAAAATAACTACAATGAGTGCGTATAGAATAATTCTCTTTTTTAAGTGCTAAGAAGGCATTTCAAGGATGGCAAATACAAGTCCAGACCTGTTTCAGACCATTAGAGACTAATTTCTTAATTTTTATTATTCTAGGAATAGCCTTTTGCACTCGGACCAAAACGATACTCGTTATAGAGTGAGAGAATATTCAATTGGACTTAATTAAAACAAATAATGTTGCCCAAACTTCTTTTAGTTCATCTTTTACGATTAATTTTTTTAATCCAATTTATAGATTTTATTTTTTTTTACTTATGGAAAGTGGTGTAGGTTTTAGGTGAAACATGATGTTAGTTAATAGAGTAAAGGGTGTGTAGTTTCACAGTGAATGAAATAAAACTCAAAGAGGTTTATACAAACTCAATATATTTCGGATTATTAGTCCATCATCAGGAGTTTAACTCCTGATGATGGACTAATAATCCGAATATATTGAGTTTGTATAACCTCTTTGATATTTCATTCACTGTGAACTACCCTTTACTCTATTAACTTATAGATTTTAAATGAAAGTCATGGGACGAGTACATGTAAATTAATTCACTTTTTAACCACATAAAATCAAAGTATTTTCTACAAGATAGCTGAAGTGATTAAAATAGGAAATCTGGAATATATTTTTCATATTCTTTAAATTTGTTAACTTTAAAAATCTTCGTAAATTTTAAATTTTATAAAACTATAAATGAATTAGTTGTAACATATATAGTATTTAATGAAAGTGTTTTTAAAAATTTACAAATTTTCAAATGTAAGACATATAAAAATACTCTTGACATTTTTGAATTTGCGGTATGCGCCGCATCCACAGCATCCGTGGACTGCAATGCACTGATATATATATATATATATAATATATGGTGTGTATATAAGTTAGAAATATCTGACGGCATTGGTGAGAAATTATATAAGGAATACTATATTGTTTCTGTGTATTCAATAATTTAAATGAAATTATAGCCAGGAGGCTTTGGAAAGTTGTCAATAAGTTCAAATTGTAATGTTGTACTTTTTTGCTATAACTTTTTGTTGTATTAATATGATTAAAAAAAAATTATGATGGATTATCTATAAAATTTTTAAAATTAGTGTATGTATGTTGCAGACCCAACGAAGTATTAAAAAAAATATTTTATGTATATACTCATATAATGTGATGTATCTATTCTTGAAAAAAGTAATATCTCTGATAAAAGATACAATGACAATCCGAAACGTCTGCGGAAGGCTAAATAAAAATATATTACAAGGAGATTATTATGACACTTTTTTTATTTAAGAGAATTAAATATTATATTCGTTTTTCTTTTGAGTATTCGAATACTACTATTACTTCAATTTAATTTAGTAGTACTATTTATAGGGAATGACCTAACCCAAATGAGTATTCGATTACTCAAAAGAAAAATCAATTAAAATATTTTTAAAATTGACTGAAAAAACTACTTTAATTTTGAAATAAAAAAATAATTTGTATTTATTATTAATTACATTATATTAAGAATAAATTGAAGTTTGTGTTTTCCATTAAATAAAAATATATTAATTTTTTGAGGGTATAATAACCTCTAAGGTCTTGCCTCCAATCTAATATAAATATTTCACAGAGTTATTTAATAAAACTTAATTAGCAATTAAGTGGATATCGATGAGGCAGACCAAAAAAAGAAGAAGATAATTTACACTATCTTTTTATTCATAAAACCGACGTTTCGGAGGCTATTCCCTCTTTCTTCAGGGTTTTGAAAAGTCAGTGAAGGAAATCCAATGCGTCAGTGAAGGAAATCCAATGCGACATTACCCTCATTTCACCTTTTTTGGACATCCTCATCGATATCCACTTAATTCACTTATCAGTCCGTCTCCAAAAATTACTCCAATCTTATTTATTAGCAATTTTTAATTTTATCCTATTAGTGGGCTACCCTAAAAAAACTTTTAAAGCTATCAAACATTTACTGTTTAGGAATCCGATAAATTAGTATCATTTCCTCACATGTTTAACCTCCACAAACTCTCTAAAAGGTAAACAGATTCTTTTAATGTTACAGCAAAAAAAAAAAAAAAAAAAAATTACTCCGAACAACATCTATCTTAAATCAGGGCTTATTCTAGAAAAGCCTGTAAGGTATGCAACCAAATCGGCTTTGTTGGCAAACATTTGAAAACTAATGCGGCGCATCCACTCTTTCTATGCTAATTCCATATAAATACTTTTCAGGCAAGGCGTTTATATTCTATTTTCGATATATTGGATTATCCAGTGAATATGAACATTTAAAAATTATTATTCATATTTTAATTACAAATAACGTTGAAAATAATACGTATTATATACAGAGTTCGAAGATAATATTTATTTTTATATCGCTCCTAAAAATTAAATTTATAATCCCTCCAAAAATGGTCAATTGGTTACAAAGGATTCCCCTAATATTCGGATTTTTTAATAAAATAAAGTTTTACTTTTCATGAAATTTCATTATATTTTAATAGTATATTATAGAGAGAGCTCAAATATAATATGTATTTTTATATCTCTCCTAAAAATTAGATTTATGATCCCTCAGAAAATGATCAATTGGTTACAAAGGGTCCCCCATACCTCTCATATTCGGACTTTTTTAAGAAAATAAAGTTTTAGTTTTCAAGAAATTTTAATTTATTCTAATAATATATTATATAAACAGCTCGATTATAATATTTATTTTTATATCTCTCCTAAAAATTAAATTTTTGAACCACTCCAAAAATGTTGAAGTGATACATATTATCTCTCATTTTCGTATTTTTATAAGAAAAAATTTTGTTTTAAAGAAATTTTAATATATTCTACTTACAAATAAAAATTACATTGCCATTTTTCGTTCTTTATCAAGAAAAATGGAAGTATTTCAAATAAATTAATTTATTAATTATATTAATTCCACGAATAGAATATCTTTTTAATTAAAACGAACACAAGCAGTTTTGAGTAACCACGAACGGGTCGGTTTTTTTCTTTTGAAAGTGCTTGAACACCTGAGCTCAATCAATTGCTCTTCTTTATCATCCATCTGACCCTAATGTTTTGTTTTACGAGTTGAATCCCATTAAACCTCAAATTCAAATGCAATGAAGAAAATACGACCTTTTGGAATAGTCAGCAGTGAATACATTTATTACAAAAAAATATTTGTGAAACCTACGTTGTAGTATAATTTTAATTTCTAAAATACATTCATTATATATCAACGACAAAGCCTGACAGGTGAACCGAAATATTGAGTTCATTCAATCATTTATTTATTTATTTATTTGTTAGAAATGTTTGGAGCGTAAAGAAAATTAAATTTCAACTATGATGTTTTTCAACTCCAATACCCATGACATTTTAACAACAAAAACATAAAACATAAAAAAAAAAAAAAAGAAAACATCACAAAAAAGTTCGGTCTGGTGCAAAAACTCTGCTCAAAGGTACAGCTTAATAATCAAAACGATTCTCCCGAATTCTCTACAATAATTCAAGAGCTGATTATTTAACAATTTGATTTGATCTAAAAGCTCTAAGGCTAAAAAGGCTAAAATTTAATCACTACTTGATTTTTAAAAAATTTTCCCAGACTCGGTGCGATCTCGTCAAATTTAGCACATTGGGGCTATGATCTATCTCAGCGAGCTAGAATTAGAGCCGTCCTAGTAATAAATTTAAAAATATACAAATTTTAATTTATATTTTTTATTTAATTAACTTGTCAATATTTTAATTATTTAATATCATAATATTGAATTTTTTTGCAACGAAATTTTCTCTGGAGAGAGACGGACTGAGTAGAACTTTTAATTGAATGTAATGGATTGCAGCATAGTGGTAATGAGGAAAGAAGCATTTTATTTGTTTCATTCATTGACCCCTTGAAACCATGAAGAAGGAGGGAAGAATCCTTCGGAACGTCGGTTTGAAATGAAAGGAGGAAGGATTCCAATGAATTACACCTTATTTGATATGTGATAATTTTTTCTTTCCTCACTACTCCTGGTCTGCCTTCCATTACATTCAATTATATCATACTATTTGTAATAAACTAATGGGCTTTAAAATAATTAAATTAATTAACTTAATAGACTGACCATTGTCATGTCTGGTGTAGTGGTTCCAATGCAGAGCATTGACTGGTTTGGGCTACATGGAATTGTTGCTTTCATGTTCCATTCTAGGATCACTTGACAAACACTTTACTAGTTTACACCTTGTTGCGGGCGAGTAGTGTCTCGGAAGTGCCATGTAAAGTTTTGTTTAATTAACAATCCTTTAATAATATTATAAATATTATAACAGTTGTTCAGTTTTTGCATAACCACCTCTGTTATAATTAATAAAAATGAAACATATTAAAATTTACATTTCGTTCACGAAATTACAATTTCTGATCGTTTTTCTGAAAAGGAACATTAATAAAATAAATATAGCCTATAATAGAGACGAAGTTGTAAGCTTTCGAGTGGTGAAGGAAACGGACTTAGTGGATCTTTTTGACTAGAAAATTTGAGTTTTTAATAACCTTATGTTATTTTCATCTTAAGACTAATGAGCGGGTAGGAGATCACAAAGTTGAACACAGAGAAATAAATGTGTAGCATATATCAATTTACTTTTGAAACAAAAAGACATTTTTTTTATTGACAAATTTTGATTTTATAAATTGAATATTAAAAAAATAAATTATACTTGGTTAAAGATGCAAGAAACAATTAAAATATAATACTATGTGATTGAATGAGCTTATATTAATTTAGTTGGAGTCCATTTATTTAGACGACTGTGTCGAGTTGTGCTGGATTGTACGTATATATTTGGTTTATAATCTCTTCGTCAAAAAACAGTGTAATCGTATCCAAAACAGAAATATTTGTGGATAAATCTAATTGTAATCCAGATTTTCTAATGAAATCAAAACGTTGATGTCTTCATAATTGCTCCATTTAACATCACTGCTCTCAAGCAGTTCATGTTCAGGTATTTCGTTATTTTCAATTACTTCTGTAGTTTCTTCCAACCCCAAATCTTGAAGAATTTTTTGAAGATTGTCTTCTTTTGTTGAATCATCCAAACTAAAATCTTCGTTCTCATCATCGGAGATATTCTAATTTTTGATAATATATTTCAGTTCACTCCCAGTTAGAAACTTTCTTTTAGACATAATTTGTAAATATTAAAAAAAATAAAATTATAAAAGAAATAGTCCCAGTGATCAATTGGTATTAGATAGACGTTCCATATACAAATGATTTGTTTATTTAGACACAAAGTATTCTACAAAGTATCGGCTAACAGTCGTCGAAACATGTTTAAACGTGTCTCCCAAATATGACTGACACGGAGTGTAGAGATATAAAATTTTATGCATGGCCATGTCAGCCATATACGTGTGACAAAAATAATATTGTTTTTCCGGAAAATTTGCTGAAATTTTTTTTGCAATAAGGCATTAAATTTCTTTCAGGTTAAGTATCTAAATTATTTAATAAAAAGTACCATGGCCCAGACAAAATTGGATTGAAATTATCGTGGCGATTAACCTGTTAAGAGATAAAGTATTATTTACTTAATCAAATTAATTATAATTTTGTGTTTAGTTTTTTCAACAAGCTTCTTGTTTTTCCAATTTTTTATATATTGTTTTTAAATTAATAATGATAACATCTCTTGTAATTAAAAATATCTGATGAGCCAAATTTTGGCGAAACGAGTTATTTAACCTTTTAAACTTGAATAATAGAAATGTTTTTAAATATTAATTAATTTGTTTTATAATTTGTATACGAAGGAGTTAACCCGAAAAAATCACATAAAAATAATTATTGTTACTTAATCCTTTCGTTTGAGAATTAAAAAAAATAAAAAAAAATATTTTCTTAAAAATAAGATATATAATAATAAACCAATTGAGAGCCGTTTTCGCCTCGCAATGTGGTAATTTACAGTTTAATGGATGATGTCGTCTTCTTTTGGTGGATTTTATATAAGCTAAAATTAGTTAAGAAATTATATTATTTTTATATGTTAATTGGTCTTATAAAAAAATATTTAATTTTATTAGGAACTTGAAAATTGAATCATTTTTTTACTAATTATTATATTATGCTATAAAATAGTATTTAATTTATTCTATTTTCATATATGCTTTGTTTTATATTAATTTATAATTTTATTAAAGTATTATACAAATTCTCCCTTGACTTCCGATTTATCCTGTCAAGCTTAAAGGGTTGCCAATTATTGACCTCGATCAAGTTTATAAGCCGAATTTTCACTCTTGTTTTATATTATATTTTGTTTAATTTTTTAGTCCCTTGTTGTTTACCTTTATTTTTTTCGTCCAGTCTCAATTTCCGTTCCTTCAAGCTTGTCAAAAGTAATCATAGAATGCAAATTCATATTTTTTTAAATTTAATTTTTTTTTATTACAGTGATTTTATAATGTGGTCAATTAAAAAATATATTAATGGTTTTCCTTTTATTATTTATAAAAAAATGGATTTCGCTTAATTCTATTTAATATAATAAAAATGTTGTATTTTTTAGTTTATAAGTTAGTATTTTCCTATTATTTATTGAATTTAAATCATTTGAATCGATATATTTTAAAAGTTTATATTGTCTTTTTACGTATTAAACTGCTGTTTTAATAAAGAAATTCATGAATTTATAATGAAAGTATGCTTAGCTTAGTCGGTGAATATGATGAATGTTCTTTTACGAAGTCGTGGCCCATATCCAGTCTTAATCCTTGACGTCCTTGGAGTCAAGCATTTCCACTGCTTCCAGCTGAAATTTTGCGAAACTTAAGTTTGCACGTTCTCCAGAAGCCAATTGTTCCAGTATGGGCCCAATTTAAGACCAGCGTGAATATTTAAATGTTTTTCGGAGTAGGGAGCCTGGTTGGACAATCCCGGATCAATCTTCGTTATAGGTGTTGATTTTCGGTTCTTCAAATCGAGTTTATAGTTGTAATTAAGAGATTTTATTTTTTAATTTTCCAAGTCAACTTTTTGATGTTATAAGTTTCAAATTTTCCAGCCAACTGTTCATGATTAGGTGTTGCTGTTTTTTTTTTTTTTATGTTTTATGATTTAGTTTTCCAAGCCAATTTATTGTCTTTGCACATCCTCTCCAAAAACTATCAGAAGGAAAAATCCCTCTTTTCCTTGCGAATCTTCTTCTCATAAGGATATAAAAAAACTTTAATTCTAATGACAAACTTTTTTTAAACATAATAATAAAACAGTGAAATTCCAATAAACTTGGATGTTATGACTTACCCCAGCCGTTAATAATACATATTTTCTAAAATACGACCAATTATTACCAAAATTAAATTAAAGTATTAACTAAAAAACTTATTAATTAGCTATTATCTTCTTCTCAAACTAGGCCGGACCCTGTCAAAATGGATAAGACCCAAGCGGCTCATTAGAGTTGTATTTATTTTAAGTGTTAGGTATTAATGAATTAGATTAGTAAATAAACTAGCTTATGCTCGATTTTTTTTTTATTTAATGTCACTGGGAACAAAGCCTATTTAGACAGCACATAAGTAAAGTGTTAGTAGGGTTAGTGAGGGAGCCGAGTTTTCAGCCGGTAGAAATTTTTATTTGCCAGCTAGGATCGAATCCCGGCCTCCCACTTCAACATCGTCATAATCGATCGATGCCGAAACGAGGCCAATGCGTTAGCTGACTGAGTCAACCCGACTCCCTGTGCTCGATTAGATGATAGTAAAAAAATGATTTATATTTACAAATCGACTGATCGCGATTTGATTTTTACATGTAAATTTTCTTAAATTAATATTAGTATAAACGCAATTTATTCTAAATTAGTATGTTGCAATATATATAACATATATATACAAATCTTTTATAAAAAACAATCTTCAAACATTTATTAAAATCCCAAACGTTTCGGGAGAATTTCTTTCTTCGTCAAATGGATAATATTATAAATAAAAAAAGTAGCTTTACGAACTGTATATAAAGCAAGACCAAACAAAATTATATTTTGAAAAGTAGACAATGATACAATCTGTAACTAATCTTATATTATTACCGTGAATATTTAAGATAATTTATAAATTTTAAGCCATTTTCAACATTGCCCATCAATGTGATCACGAAGAATTTTACCCCTTATCAGAAAGAAAGGGGGGAGGGTGCGAAGGGTTGCAATATATATAAATACAAATCTTTTATAAAAAACAATCTTCAAACATTTATTAAAATCCCAAGCGTTTCGGGAGAATTTCTTTCTTCATCAAATGAATAACATTATAAATAAAAAAAGTAGCTTACGAACTGTATATAAAGCAAGACCAAACAAATAAATATTTTGAAAAGTAGTCAATGATACAATCTGTAACTGAAAAATTTATGATAAATAATAGAATATTGAATAACAATCAATATATATCTTTATTTGTATCGAGGAGACGTCATTCTCATTAATTTGCTCTAAAGAATTGGAAACAATTTTTAATTACATAATTGTTTTATAAAATTTTAAATATTAGGTAGGTATAGAAAGAATCAAAAATTTAAATATTTATTTAAAAGCAATTTGAAAGCGAAAATTTAAATATTATATTCAATAATTTCTTATGTTAATTCTACATATTTAGAAAATTATTTTATCATTATTTTTATTTATTTTATTTTTTTTTAAAGGAAAAATGAATTGAGCACCTGGTCGAGGACTCGAACCCTCGTTCTCTCTCCTTTAGCCGAAGAGTGCATTGACCACTAGGCCATTGGCGATCTCGCCAGATTAGCTCTTGGATCGAATGTCATTTTCAAATTGCTTTAAGAAAAATTAAAACTAATGTTTCAAAATGTTAATTTGTCTTAAATATTTCATCTTTACTAAATGCCAGTTCGATAAGTGAAACTTGCCTAGAGTGTATACAATTTATTTAAGATGCTATAATTCACCTGCTGCGTATTCCATAAATATTTCTTTTAAGAGGAACAGGTTACCTTTCTTAATGCCGCTGATCTCTGCGATCGGTGTTTATTTCGCCCTGGGTGATGTTTATCATCGCACACTTCTCAAGCCTAAATGACATTTTTATACGATCACTGAAGATCTTTTAGTCACTTAAAGAAGAAAGCCTATCTTGCTATCTGCAAATGGATAGCAGATTTTCGGTTGTTGTCTTTAATAAGTTTTTGCCCTTGGCTTGAATGGGGATTCCGAGAGAGACAAACAAAACCAGAGGGAGAAATTGAGTCGCGATTCTTCTTTTGATTCACCCATTTCGTATTCTCCCCTTTTAAAATTATTATTAAGGATCAGGATCCCTCGAGGGACAGAATTGACTTTTGTATCCAGAGAATGGAAGAATGGTTGGGATAAGACTACTAAGATTTTATCCACTTTGATTTGTCAACTTTAATATTAACCAGATTAAAAATTCTAGACATTAAAAGACACATAGATAAAGCAAATTTTAATATTTAATTATTCACTTATTGAAGATATTGACAGAAATATTATATCTATCTATACTTATTATTATCGGCTTGCGCGACGACTCCGACGCGATTTTTTTTAATTTTAAAACCCACTAATAATTCATGACAAATAAAATTTATTAAAATTAGATAATTTAAATTATTATTTTAAAACCCACTACCCAGATAGCACACTCGCTCTAGAATATGTCTTATTCAGCTCTTATTGTATTAAAGATGTCTTTAAGATGTATAGAACATCTTCTAGTGTCTAGAAAACATTTTCTAGACCAAGTATGCTAACAAGGTAATAGTTCATAACAAATAAAATTTATTAAATTAGAAATTTAAATTATTATTTCAAAACCCTCTACGGAATTCAGGGTGTATAGTATATTATAGTATAGTAAAACGCTCGCCGAAGGCGAGAGCTTCACAGCTGGTATATATATATATATATTGTTTAAATATAGTTAGCATAATTATTCTGTACTCTCAGCGGGGGAAACCTTCTGGACCCCCAGAGTATCGAATTCATTCAAAACTTTCGATTTTTTTAGCGTTCCGTTCAAAATTAAAACTGGACATTATTAATGTCGATACGCCCTTCTATTTGCCAATATGTCTGTTTGTCCGTCCCTCTGTCTATCCGTCTGACAGACCATTGAAGATCATATTAACTAAATAAGATACATACTTGATGATTACAGTTAATATGTATTCATTTTTACTGACATCAAACATCGTTTTAAAATTTTAATATCGGATGAATATTTTATGAAGGGTCGAATTTTTCATGGGGTCAAAAATAAAATTATGAAAAAAATCCATAAATTAACTCATTCTCTCTTTAACAACGTCAAATAAGATTGAATTTTGATATTCTAACAATTTTGCAAGATAGTAGATACGATAGGACACGCGCTTGGTCGGCTTATAAATCGTTTCCAATATTTCTCGAAAATAGCTGAAAATATTTATTTATAAATGTATTAAATTAAAACAAGCCTTCAAGACCTATAAAAAAGTAATTTTTAAGGAGTTTGGTGTCGGTTCTACTATGTGAAACATTTTTAACAAGAGTTAATTAAAATATTAAGTAGGTTTCACATAAATAAAACAAATATTCCCGATATATATTTCGGGTTATCACCCATCTGATTTTTTCAGTTACTTTTTGTATCTCCTGAAGACAAGTGGATAACCCGAAACATTATCGAGATAAAATTCATAAATATATTTGTTTTATTTAAGTGAAACCTACCTAGTATTTAATTAACTTTTACTATAAAAAAGTGGTGAAAATTAGATTGTCATTTAATAAAATGTACCGGAAGACACAAAATTTGACAAAACTTGATTCCATTTGAAAATATTTCACCATACACTCAGTCATAGACATTTTGAAAAAAATCAATTAATTTCTCTTCTTGATATTTCATTCTTACGTATTTTTTTACAAAATCTCTTTGTAGATTCAAACGGACTACTTTGTCAGTTTTTTTTTAGTTGTTTTTGAGATATTTTGAAAAATTCCAGTAAAAATGCTATTTTTTCTACATCATTATAATACCTACTTATCCATAATACGTATCGTAGTGTATTTAATCTTATAATGAAGTTTTTTATTAGAAATTATTAAAATATAAATATATTCATTGGCCTAGGTCTAGCAATCTCGAAATTATAACAATCTATAAAAATTCATAAGGGATCATCCATAAATTACGTCATACAGTGACACGTGGATCTTAAAAATTGTAATGTCACAAAAGTCAAATTAAAAAATTTTCAAATAAATTTTTTAGATTTCAGGTTATTATTATTCCAACCTGAAAATTTTGGTAAAAAAAATTTGTAATTGTATGCAAACAATTTTTAGTAAAAACACTTATTTTTTTTCAAATATATAAACTCTTTTGGAGACGGACTGATAAGTGAAATTGAGTGAATATCGATGAGGCAGTCCAAAAAAGAAGGACTGACTCATCGATATCCACTCAATTTCACTTATCAGCCCGTCTCCAAAAATTACTCCAATCTTATATAAACTCTTTTTATTATAAATAAGGATTCATTCCCTGAAGATATTTGTTTGTTTACAAATATTTTATACAATTATTAAATTATAGGGTGATATTAACGTGATAGTGTGACGTCAAAATACAGGGGGTCTCAATGAAAATGTGACAGAATTCGACACAGGGGAAGGAGGGGTCTAAAAATCTTGAAATTCCTGTGACGCAATTTATGGACGGCCCTTAAATGTGTCGGAATAATTTCGATAAAAAATATTTTCATTGCTATAGTTTGGATGGAAGGTGAAAATATTATGGAACACTTGGTATAATGCGTTTGGTTCCATTTTAATAACTTTATTATTTTTACTATATAGTTTCAATTAATTATTATACTCTCCTGTTAATTGGCAACCCGGAACACGGGGTTAATTTTAGTTTCAAAGACTCCGTTAGAATCGCTGTTAACGATATCTAAATCAGCATTTAATAACCTTTCAGTCCGAAGGACCAATTAAAAGCCTCTGCAAACTATCCAAGCAATCCTGGTGTTTGTTTATATTTGTAATTTATTTTTATTTATTTACTAATATTAAATAAAATGTTTATTAAACAAATAGCGGCCCTCATGGATTATCAAAAGGGAAAAGATTTTAATCATCTGATAGTTCATGTAATTTGTGATAAAAGCAGCCAGCTCAAACAAATCGTTAAAACTTTTATTACTTTCAATTATAAAGAATATTATGTGAAGAATTGGATGGCATAGAAAAACTTAATTCTACCTTTTAACGGATATACACATTTTGAAGTTCCCTGAATCCAATAAGCTATTGTTATCACTATAACTCAAAAATCGCGAATTTCATGATAGGTATTAATTTTTATAACGTCTCGAGGTCAAAACAATATTTCTAGTCAAATTAGAGCTTCCTTTACATCAGATGTTTTTAGGATTTTCCTAATTTCCTCAGAAATGTCTTTCGTTTTTATTTATTTATTTATTTTGATTTTATTGATTTATTCATATTTTTTGTATTAATTTCAAATAATATTTTTCTTCTCCATGCATTTTATTTAATATCATTAAAGGTATTAATGTTTGTATGACACTATTTAAAAACCCTATAGATCTAGGGTTCGATTCACAGTGACTGCATATTTTTTATTATTAATACATAACAAGTGCTTAAAATATTGTGTTAGTAAATTATATTTTTTTAAATTTAATTTTATATTACTTTTATTTTCAATTTCTAATTATTATTATGTGTTAAGTGAAAGTAATTTACACAAATCACACTAGAATATTTTTTAAATAAATCAGTAAAAAAAAAACCTAAAGCACCGTGGTAACTAAATAGATACTTAATCAGATCAATTTGTACTAAAACCTAGCCTTGGTAAAGTACGATTAATACTCAAGTTTTAAAATTAATTTTACTTGGATTCTTTTTTTAAAAATGAATAATACTTAGACTAAAAGATGAAAATGATTTTATTGATCGTACAAGAATTTAAAATTAGTATTTCCGGTGAAAAATCGATTTTGTATTGTCAAATTACTATATTTAGGGTAAGTCAAGAGGATTGGAATTAGACGTTCCTAGCTATTGATTGATTCAGGGTTCACGCTGCATCAACGGCCCCATTAATAGAAACCAAAACATGTAAACCAGTAGAAAAGTTGAAGTATTTTATATTTTCACCATGGGTTAGTTTAATTGCAGAATGTACATTTATTTAGCCAAAAATAATAATACTTGTTTATACAAGATAAGCTCCACCATTCATGAGAATTTAAAAAATATTTTTATAATAATATACAATGAAAGAAGGTGTCTCTTCATATATTGTGAATAAATTTTTTTCTAACTCTATTATTTTAAGTTCATATTGCATTCTCTATATTTTTCTTTGTTTTTTTTTTTGTAATTTTGTTCTATCATCATCAAGGTTCTTAACCTTTTTAGGGTTCCGTTTAAAATGTGACACATGACCCTATAGGTGTCACAACAATGTCTATTTGCCCGCCTGCCTGTCAGATCATTGTAGCTAAGATGCAAAAATTGAAATTTAGAAGTTATTTGTATTGATTTTCTCCAAAATCAAAAATCCTATTAAAATTTTAATCGGGTGATTATTTTGGAGATCGTTGAATTTAATGTAGGATCAAAGTGGGAAAAAAATTATCATCGAAAATGAGGTACTCCCATAAAGACTTTATTAGGTAGAATCAGACTTAAATTAAATAAAAAAAATCCCTTTGAAATGACAATGGGGAACACACTCAAAGTGGCCATTATTATCCAGAAAAATAGAAGAATTATTCGTTTATAAGAAGTCTTTTAATATTTTTTGTTGACAACATTTTTTATGTACTTAGTAAATTTGCTTTATTTCATATAAATTCCGAGACCGGGAAGTTGTTTTGATTCATCATAAATCAGAAAAGTCCATGCATACCAGTGTCGATTGGTGACTTTTCAACCAGGGATGCTGTCCAAAAAAGTACCCTTAATTTTTTTAAATTTTATTTTATTCTTCGCTTTTTTTTGCAAATTTAAATGAATCATTTTCGTTATTTTTGAAATTTAACATTAGATTTTTTTTGAATACATTTTGGGATCTTCCCTCCGAGTAGTGTTTTCTGTGGGTGAGGGTAGGAGTCAGGCTTTAAATCTTGTGACTAAAGATCCACAGTCCGTGAGATGGAAATCGACCATCTTCCACAATGAATCAGCCTGTCTTAAAAAAATCTTAAATTGCTCCTAATTCTATTGCTATAACCAAGCTATACCTTGTCTCATAGTTTTCTTAGTTATTTCCGATCTTATATGTTGAGAGTTTTTAGAAATAGATTATTCCAAAAATTCCCGATTCATCTTTATTTATTCCCTTTTTGTATTATTTCTATTTTAATAGTTCCTCACTGAGAACAATTTTTATTTGACTCAAACTCGTCTGAACTTGTCTTTGACATGCTTGAACTGGCAGATATGCCAGGCAGGGGCTTGAAACCTTCTATCAGCACCTTTTTTGGAAAAATCATTCTTTTTAATTGCCCCTCGAAACTATACAACAATTTAATTTCATTTCGAGAACCAATATACTTTTCAAAACAAAAAAATGTTTTTTTATAGAAATATTTGAAATAACGGATAATAATTTGAAAATTTAAAGATCCTCCTGAAATTTTGAAGTCGATATTTATGAAAATATTCTAAATATTTGAAATTTTAGGGACAGCATCCATGGAGGCCACCACGCCACTGATGCCTACATAATGGAAACCATAATTTTCTTGTTTAATTTTCAATAAAATAATGTTAAAATATTTAAATGAAAAGAATATAAATCTATTTTTTTTATTCGTTTTTCATTCTCTCTTTCAACGTCAAGTCTATAAAATTTACGAATATTTTTATTAAGATCACTCAGAAATATTGAAAAAAATTATAGTTAAATATTTTAATGATTGGAATTTGCATATGAAAACATTTTTAAACAAATAAATAATATAAATATAAGGAGAAATCAATGAGTTCTTCTAGGCTTAATGCAAATAAATACATTTACTAGTTACTAGTATATCAAACAGAGGAAACCATACAACACCCTTAACATGTTTAACAATTATTTAATGTGCAAATAATATATAATTTCTCTAAATCATTAAATCTCGATTTCACCAATCAAACTTAAGCCAAGGTAACACTTAAATTAACCTAAAAGCAAATTTTAAGGTAGATTATTATAATTCGAAAAGGATACTCATGAAGAAAGGGTAACTGATGATTTTCTTATAAATTTTATTTTTGAATTATAATTGACCTTAAAAGTATGTTTTAAGTTAATTTAAGTGGTAACTTTTACCTTACCTTGTTCGTAAAATGAAGAACTTCATTGATTTTCTCCTTATGAATCATCAACTCTGCTACTCTGAGCAAACTAAACCTTTTCATTTCAATAATGTATTTTTTTTCAAGATTCTAATATTTTAAAATTTTCAAAAAAATTTCGATTGAAAATCTCAAAACGCCGATTATATAAGATGTTAACGATATTATTATTTATAGGTCAGAAGGATCGGCCCTCAGAGTCGAACCCAAACGCTAATATAGCTATCCGGGCAGATGGACTTTCCATAGAGACGAGATCCCTCCGACATATAGTTATAAATTAATCAAATAAATCTCATTTATATTTACTAGAAATCAAAAAGTAAAATTTTCCTGGTAACTGAATGCAAATTTCAGCATATAATAGTACATAATTTGTTTTTTGAATTGTAAAAAACTTACATCCTTAAAATCAATAATCTATGTTTGTATAATTGAAAATATTTTGTTTTGCCGAGAATAGCATAGTTGTTGATTCATAAAGTGAAATCATTGAGATTGTTCTTAGATGCAAATAAACATATACCTACATATTATAACTATGCCAAAATATAATTTATTTGTTCGAAACTATAGTTTCTAAATCAGTCTTTTTAATTAGAAATATTTGATCTTTTATTTCTAATACTAGAGGAATAACCTTAGAATCCATTTTTGATGTTTTGACTATTAATGGAAACTTCTACTGAAAATGTAGAAAAATCGACTTAAAATCAAAAAGACTAAATTCTTTTATGGCAAACAACTCAAGCTTGAGTTGTTTACCAAAAAAGAATTTAGTCTTTTTGATTTTAAGTCGATTCTTCTACATTTTCAGTAGAGGTTTCCATTAATAGTCAAAACATCAAAAATGGAATTCAATAAGGTTATTCCTCTAGTATTAGAAAAGAATCGATCGTTATTTTTGATTTTAAGTCGATTCCTCCATGTCTTCAGCAATGGTTACCAATAATAATCGGTTCAAATACCGATTGGAGTTAGATAAATTGGTTTTGTCGAAGATTTATTAAGGGAGAGGGTGTGAGTTCTTGGAGAAACATTTTAAATAAAGTAGAAAACTTAAAAAACTTTTTAAAATTTAAAATATAAAATACTAAGTAGGTTTCACATAACCTATGCCAACTCCTGAAGATGGGCTCATACCCCGAAATATAATTATATAATGTCCTGCTAAATAAGTCTTTTATTTTGTGAAACCTACCAAGTATTTTAAATTTTAAAAAGTTTCTATATTTTAAATTTTAAAAAGTTTCTTAAATTTTTCAAAATTTTCTCTACATTACTATATTTTGTCGAAGTAGTAATTAGTGAGATGACCAATCGTTCTCTTTTAGGAGAACAGTTCTTCTTTTGAAGGAGACAATAAAAGAGTGTGTCTTCTGCTGGAATTATAAATTTTATTTATTTATAACGAGACACACTCTTTTATTGTCTCCTTCAATATATAAAAATTCTGTTACTCTCGGCAAAAACTTTCAATTTAGTTCTTCTTTTGTAAGCTCTGTCCTCCACCTAAAAGTATTCTCCTCACATGTCCTCCGATATTTTAAGACTAATCTGTAAATCTTCGCATTCGATCGAGATTATATAAATATTATAGATAAATTCAATATTGAAGACATTCCTTGTTGAGATATTTCCATTAAAAGATGATACATTAACAAAAAATATTTATTCCATGGAAAAGTACTCATTTAAATAAAAATTAATAGGCATGTCAACATAATTACAATATAAAATGCTACAAATGTTTTTACTATGCATTTATTACAGGCGTGTCCAACATTTTAACCTACATGGGCCACATTTGAAGTAATAAAATTGTCTCGGGTGCAGATATATCCTAATTTTATTGATATTTGTTAATCAAAAAAGAAATTTAATAATGTAGAATAATGATATTCACAATGGCAAAGAAGCATAGCATAACAATGTTTGAGTTCTTTTCCTTCAGGATTTTGTTTTTAATTCAATTAGCACTTCAAGAATTTTAATTCCTGAGCTAATAAATACGAGTATTTTATTAAATGGAAATATGAAATGAAGAATAATTTTTAAATATTCGAAACTTCATTATTTTTTTACCACATGGTTGAGCTTATAATTTTGCTTTTAGTGAATTTAATTCTTGAAAATAGCTTAACGTTCGTACCTAGTATGTAAATACATATTTCTAAAAGGGGAATAAATATTGTGAAGCCAGGAGTATTTGTTTCTAGATCGATAATTTTTGTATAATTCTAATAAAGAGACATTTTTAAATTTTTCTTTCAGTCCAAAATGTCTGATTGCAGTTCCATAAGAAAGTCTGCAGGTAAAATATTTATATCTAATAAAAATGTATTCAAAATATGCCAAAATTCTGATTATTTTTTCGAAAATCTTGATATATTTTTTCACATTCAAAATTGAAATTCTGCCTTTATTCTTAAAAACTTTTGGGGAGATTTTCCATTTCTTCTTATTTTAGAAAGAGCCCTGGTAATAATGATTAAATTTTCGAATATCTGGTTCAAAAGGCAGAAAATATTTTTTGTATTATTCTATTGAGATTTTAAGAAGGATGTTATAGTATAGCCATAAATGAACAATTTATATTTAAGTTTATTAATAATTATTAGGACAGCTCTAGTGTACCGAGTCTTGAAATAGTTTGATTATTTAATATGGGGGTGAGTGAGCGATTCTTTCATTAGAATCTGAAGTATAAAAATAATTACAAAGAACGTTGATAGAATGATCTCTTTTTTTAGAGCTAAGGTGTATTGCAAGGATGCCCGAAACAGACCTGGACTTGTAAGTGGATGCCACTTACAAGAATAGATCTGTTTCAGACTATTAGAGATTAATTTCTTAATTTTTATTATTCTAGGAATGGCCTTTTGCACTCGGACCAAACGATACTCGTTATAGAGAGAGAGAATATTCAATTGGACTTCATTAAAATTCATACAAAAATCTACAAAAGAAATTATTGTTGCTGCTTTAACTAGAAAGCGTACCGAATCTTGAAAAAGTTTTTATTTTTTTCTTCTATTTTTTTGTATTTTTAATCACGTTTCGATTTATTTTTATTTAGAAAGAAAAAAAAATTATAAGGTCAAATTGTATCAGATATGTTTTCCAGTAAGTACATACAAATCTTTAAGGACGTTCATAATTTTATTTCGGGCCGCGGGTTGGACATCCCTGATTTATCATATTATAGAGTATTTTTGTTGCAATGAATAAAATGTTTCTTTTTTTACGATATTTTTTTCTTCAATTAATTTCTGTCCTCATTTTCATTCTAAAAAAGTTGGTCACCTTATAATTAGGTCACTGAACAGACAAATTGTAATGTTATTGTAATATATATGTTTATTTGCATCAAGCCGATAACAACCTCATTGATTTCTCTTTATATTTTTTTTGTGTTTCTAATTGGCAGAAATTATTGGCTCTCCTAAATGTCTTATGGCTCACGCCTGGCCTTCCCAGAAAAAAATGTTCTGACTACGTCCCTGGGGACGATGACTTTTTCAACATGCAATTAAACATAATATCTAATTAGTCCTAAGATATTACCTTGTTTATCGTTAAATTAATTTTCCGTTTTATTTGAAATTTTCATTTAATAAAATACCGATATCTAATTAATGAAGACAACAAGGTTGTGAAGAACACGTGTTGCACCACGCTAGTTATTAATTAACAATAATAATTAGTCTCGCATCTGACGAAGCGACTAGGTAGATGACGATGACGTCCACGAGCTGACTATGACAACTCCCCTCTATGCACAACTTTTGCTCTCTGTTCTCCCCCTTTGATCCCACTGCTCTAATTAATAATATTAATAATAATCATCTCTCACTACGTTCCAAAAGTGTCTTAATTCGAAACAGTGATTTTTTATCTTTTTTTTTTAATGATATTGATGTGAGAAGGAAATACGCCAAAAAGGTGCATCCCCTGGCCTGGGTTGGTCCCTCCATCGTGAAAAAGAAGAAGAAGACGGGATTTTATGGCCTGGGTAAGAGTTGAAGGTATCTGTGGATGCTGGTCCTAAACAGCTGAAGGTTATAAGTTGCGGGGAAGACGGTGGCTGGAAGTGAGTTCCAGTCTCTGGAGGTCATAGGGATAAAAGAGTTGGCGAAACTGTTGGTTGGGCTTTTATCCAATTTGACAGCGAAGGGGTGCTGAGCTTTCGAAAACCGCGTGTTTCTAGCAAAGAGGGCTCTAGGGGAGATAATTGATTTCAGCTCTACTGAACAGACATCATGATAGTATCTGTATTACAGTGAAAGGGCAGAAACGGTTCTTCGGTGAGGCGGGGATCTGTGTGTTTGTTTAAAGTGTCTGGTCAAATTTTCTGTTCCCTCTACCTTTATAAGCCGGTCAAGTGCGAGTTGGACTCCATTCCGAGGATTCTTATTACTCTCAAATACTTGAGAGATCAAATTTTATTTTATTTAATTAATGTAAAGATTTAAACATCTTTTTTTGAAAAAAAGATGAAATTTTTAAAAAATACAACACTCTTAATTTAACCACAATTATTTTAAGTGAACACGTGAAATTCTAAATAATTTTTATTTAATATTCTGATAGTTAATTCTATATATCGAGAACTAATGTTTAAAAAGTACATTTATTCCAAATTAATCACAATTATATTAAAAATAATATATTTCATTTAGAGAAGAATCTAAGATTTTAGTAGAAATATTTTCACATTGCTTATTAGGGATCCATCCTCTCAGGAATCGAACGCATGCGCTAACTTGCTTGCCGGGCAGTTAGCCAAACTCCTAAGAGAAATTTCTCTCCGATATGCAACATATAAGAAATTATTTTATTTGTTCTTGATAAGAAGGCAATGAGTGAATTTGTGGAATTTTTAAATTTAAACAAAATTTTAAAAAATAAACCCAATTCTAATTAAAAAGATCTTTACAAGGATACTACACACTATGGCAAAAACATTTTGACCTCAGATAAAACTTGACCTTAATTCGATTAAAATTTTAATATAATTTACGATTTGCTTGAAAATGAACATAAATAACTTCTAAAGTTTATTAGTATATCTTATTTCTTTTACGGCTACAACAGTTTACAGGCATAGATATAGGTTTTGAAGAAACAATAATAGGGTCTCGTTATATTTTTGAAACGAAATCATAAAAATAAACAAACCAATATCTTTTTCTTCTGTTCATTATGAATCTAATATATTTATTTTTAATATCTAAGAGTATCAGGCGATAAAATTGAGCAGTCATAAATTTTATAATATTATTTTCCAATATTGCTATTTATTTTTAATTAAATTTTTATTTTTTCTTAGCTGGCTGTTTAGACAACAATGCATTTGAAGTTGTTTTTTGTTTTTAATTAAACTAGTAACATTTTGCAATATGTAATAACTTTGGATTTCGATCTATAGGGTTCTTATTAAGTATTTTTCAAGTATTGTTCTAAGTCTTTAATTTTTTAAAAATCCGATTCAGTTTTAGGGCTACAATGCTCTGTCCAGACAGATAAATAGAGATATAGACCTTGTAGTGACATTAATAGGGTCCCGTTTTAATTTTTAAACAAAAACCTTAAAATAAAATGTCAAAAGGAAATTTCATATTTCGTTGTTTTAATTATACTAAATTCCATGGCTGATTAGATTTTAGTTGAAATCGGATCACATAAACTTGACGTTTAAAGAGTTAACTTTTTTCTAAAAATATTTATTAATCTTATAATACCATTCTTACGTTGTTTATTAACTTTCCAAGATATTCTTTAGTTTATAATATTGAATTTCAATTTTCAATTTTGATTTAATTTAATTATCAAAGAGTAGGTAGCAATGAAGATCGTGCTTTGCACTTACTACAGTAGTTGCTGATTAAATTTTACAATTAGTCTAGCAGCTATAATAGATGGTGCGAGTAGGTAGTACCAGCTGAATTGGTGCAGATATATGCCTCCTATACCAATCTTTTGCTCTCTCTTCTCTTTTCCTTAAGAGAACACCGTCTTAATTAACAATCATAATTAGTTTACCAGTCAAACGATTAGTGATTACGTGGATGGCGACCATGGGTGCCATGTGAATGGCATTTCTTTCTCTCCTACGTCATCCTCTATTCTCTCCCTCCTGCTTTGACCTTGTTACCCTAATTAACAATAATATTCGTCCCTCAACTACTCCTGAAGGGACAAAATTAGTTACTATTAAATATGAAATCACCTCATTATCTATCTCTATTATTTTGAATAATAACACAGGTCTGCGATGAAAAAGATGTTTGAATAATTTTACCTGATTTTTATAAATTTTCGGATGCTGAAACCGAAATTTAATCATATGTACTTAGCGGAGCATTGAAGAATAAAAAAATAAAAATCTTAATTTGTGAATAAGTTGTGGGAGTTCGAAGAGTGAAAAAGCAAATCTCTCTATTTTTGGCCTGCAAAAATACTTCTATATCTTTTTTATGAGGGAGAATGTTGTATGTTATTGGTGAACATATTAAATAAAGTAAAGAAAATTTTTGAAATTTTTTTTCGAAACTTTTTAAAATTTAAAATATAAAATTCTAGGTAGGTTTCACATAAATAAAAGATCAGATGCTTGTTTAGCACGACTATATATATTTCGGGGTATAAGCCCATCTTCAGGAGTTCACAAAGGACACTGAATACAAAAATACAAAAATGTGTTAGAAGTAAATTTTTAATTTTAACAATAAGGGAAGGGGGAGATAAGGTGAGGTATTAAGAAACAGCTAATAATAGACATGTATATATCTAAACAATAACTCCTTCACATACCTTTCATTTATTTCTATTTACAAAGTTTCAGGTACTTCCCAAGCTTCAATCAAATAAAGGTTTCTAAAAGAAATTTCTTTATTTTAACATTTTTTTTATTTCTTTTTAAATCATATCTATTTATTGATGAACTGAAAAAAAAACAATAAAATTTTAATTTTGAGAATATTGTGGGGGTTTGAAAAGTAAAAAATGAGTAGAAGTGTATTTTTTTATCTACTTATCGACGCATTGAAGAATAACAAAATAAAATACCAAAATCTTATATTTTATGTAAGTTCTGATGATTTAAAATGAATGAAGGCAGGAAATTATTTATTTATTTATTTTTTATTTATTTAATGTCACCGGGAACAAAGCCCATTTAGACAGCACATAAGTAGAGTGTTAGTAGGGTTAGTGAGGAGCCGAGTTTTCAGCCGGTAGAAATTTTTATTTGCCAGCTAGGATCGAACCCCGGACCTCCACCTCAACATCGTCATAATCGATCGATGCCGAAGCGAAGCCAGTCCGTTAGCTGACTGAGCTACCCGACTCCCCAAATTATTTATTATTAAATACGAAAACATCTCATTATATGATTTATTATTTTAAATAATAAAGCAGATCTGCAATGAAAAATAAGCTGGCGTGTTCTGATGTGGCCATCCACTTGACTTTACCATACAATCTGGCCCCTCACTTATATTTAATATTTAATAAAATTATTTATATTCATATAGGGTGGTTAGTATTTGAATTTTTAGAATCCTGGGGGCACACTGATTATGTATACAAAATTTGGTTGAGTTTGGTACAAGAGCCTAGATTTTAATTTTTTGACCATCCACTCCCCCCCCCCCCATTTTGGGCGGTTAGTTTTTGCATTTTTAGACTTCTGGGGGCCCACTGATTATGTATACAAAATTTGATTGAGTTTGTTCAAATGGCCTAGATTTTTAATTTTTAACCCCCCCTCCACCCCCCTTAATTTTGGGTCGATATGCAACAAAATCTAATCAGCTCTTAATCTCAATGGACCAAAACTACCTGTAAAATTTGGTTTCGATGTTCAAACTAGTTTTTGAGCTAGCTCGTCCACAAAAAATGGTAACGCACAGACTAACGGACACCCAACCAGACAGACTAACAGACATTTTGACAAAACAATGATTATCTCAAAAAATATATTTTTTCGATGTTCACTTATTAGAGCTTTTTTGTAGAGCGAAATGCCATGGTTTTGCTCAATTTTTTTTAATCAAAATATTTTCAGCCGATTTTGAGATACCTATTTCGAAAAAAAGAAGGAAAAAACCCACTTTTTTCATGCACGATTACAATACTTGACCATACCCTGTATGGTAAAGTAAAAATGTAACTAATTTTATCTGATTCTTATAAATTTTTTACTGCTTAAACTGAAAATAATTTCTTTTTTTGGATATCATATCACATTTTTCTCAAAGTATGGATTAATGACCCTAAGGTAGTGGTCTCACTATATTTTGACCTGTAAAAATACTTCTATATCTTTTTATATTATTTTTAAATTATATAATTAACGATGCATTGAAAATAAAAATATTAAAATCTTAATTTTTGAATATGCTATGAGGGCTTGAGAAGTGCAGCTCTCTCTATTTTTCCTCATAAACATACTTCTCTGACATTATTTTTTAAAATCTTGTCTATTTATTGGCTCATTGAAGAATAAAAAAAAAAATTCCAAAGTTTTTTGGGGCTTTGAAAAGTGTAAAACTAATAGAATTAGGACTCTATTTAGAAATTAATACTTCTATATATTTTAATTTAAAAATTTTTATCATATCTACTTACAAATAGTTACTAAAATCTTAATTTTTGAGTAAATTATGGAGGTTTGAAATGAATAAACAGATAAGAAAAAATTTGAAAATTTCAATCTGTACCAAAAAGTGTTATGTGGTAGAATTTCTTAGATATCAATTTTTACTGTCTATGAATGTAGAAATTAAAATATTACTTAATACTACTAACAACTTTTCAAAAGTTGAATTTCACAGACCTAAGTAATAAATCACAGAAAATCTAATGAATCTCTCCCCTTTGTCAACTGATATGTTATCTAGTTTCCTTCAATTTTCTTAATAAAATTAATTTCAGATATTGCATTCATTAGTTTTCGAAGGTGGAAGGAAAGGAAACCAAAGATCTAGATTAGAAAATTTTCCCCAGATCTTGAATCATGAGGGACTTTTAGGCCGAGCAGTTACGTCTTCAGACTGATGACTGATTTTACACCTCACCATCTCTTTCGCAAAGCATATTTGACAAGCTAATACGACTACTTCCAGAAAAGCTTGCATACATTCATACTTTCTTAAATGAAATTTTAAATTTTTAAATTAGTTGTCATGAAATAAGTTTGTAGACAAATGATATTAACTGGCATATTTTAATCTTTTACTAAGGAAATTACAAGAGGTTGTCATCTACTAGATCTGAGATGGAATGGATTATTTTTAATTATATGTCAGAAGGGTTATGTTCACCCTCTCGTGAATCGAGTGCCAAAATTAACTATCCGGGTCATTTGGCTACTCTGTGAAATGGACACATATGACACATACTAAATATTTCTCTAAAAAATGTATTCTTCTAGTGTAAAATATCTCTGTCTATTGCTTCTAAATTTAAACACATAACGATAATTTAAATAAAAACGATTGAGTGTTTAGAAATTTATATATCTTAAAAATAGAAGTATAAATTAATTAATTATCCCTAATTGAATATAAGAGTCCAAATTGCCGATAGTAATAGACTATAAATTTCTAATGAAATCACAAGAGGTTGTCATCTTGATTTAAACTATATGACATGCATTTAAACACATAGACATGGCTATGTGTTTAAATTTAGAATCACTTGAGCTCACAATTTCACAAATGTAGATTAAATCATTAAGCTATCCCCTCCTTGGTGTTGATAATATACCTAAATATACATATTATGAATATATATATATATATAAGCATACACATAATTTATTTGTTAAAGCGTGAAATATTTAGTGTGGTACATAATTGACATAAGGTTTCTCCTCACAGGGTAGCCATATAGCTCGAATATCTAAATTTAGCACTTGGATTCAATCGGATTGTTCCATATGGTCCATTCTTAAGGCCATCAACTAAAAAATATCAGACGGTCAACGGCTTTGAGATTGCTCTTCGCAAAATACCATCAGACCACATTCGTGCAGCGTATGAAGCCTTCCCGGACAGACTCGATGCTATTATTCGAGCTAAAAGAGGCTACATCAAACAATAACAGATTTTTCTTAAAATTTGAAATGTTTTTAAGATATACTGAAGTTTTTCATTAAATTGAAGGGTTGGTTTTGTCACAAATATAATAAAACAATAATTTTAATAACTATTAGAATTATTTAATTGATAACTATACAGTTTCGGTCACCACTGGTCGACCATCCTCAGTAGTTCTAAAAATTGAAATGAAACATTTATTTACATTTTTTCTTTTTATAGAGAATTATATAATACAATTTTTTTTTTTTTTTTTTTTATTTTTACAATAATTTGAAATCATACATACATCTCGTTCAAGAACCGGAATTTGTCATTTCACATGAAACATTCATTCTTAAATCTTCAATATAGATACATCACACATTTGAACTGAAGTTTTTAAATAAAAAAATAAAAATTGACAAAATTACAGCATTTTTAATTGGTAACACTTCGACCGTCGACCTCTGTAACAATATACTCGTATGATCCTTTATTTAAGTGTTTAGATTGTATCCGGCCAAATTTTTGCTGCGATCAAGGCTTCAAATCGTGCTTCCCGTTTCATCATCGTCATCACGTCGACTCGAAGGGTGGCCTAGGCCTGGATAAATTTTTGGCCCTTGGGTTTCATTCTTAGAAGGTGGAAGGGATAGTTTTTCTCACATGTAAACAAAATTATCTATAACATCCCAGATCACGAATTGATTTTTCTTATAAAATCAATAAAAAGTGAGGTTAAATCGGCTCGTAAGAACGGTTGCGACTAAATAAAGTCAGAGAAAAAAGTAATCACCCAACCAAATCTCAAATAATATAATTGTATAGAGTTTCGAGAAATAATACCTACCTATGCCCTTTATACAGAATGGGCTCCGGGAATATGAACCCCACCCTAATGCGTCGGCTCTCATCACCTAATCAAGAACAAGCCAAAATATACAGTAACGAGTTCGCCGAATCATCACCTCGGATTGATTCTCTTTCGCTAAGCCCATATATTACGCTAAAACGATAAACAGAGAATTACGGAGAATCTTTAATACCTGAAAACTCATATGAAAGGCTAGCTGATTGTTTTAAAATATTAAATAAAATATAAATATTAAAATCATAATATACTTTTCTCAAAATATACTATTTTATTCAAATATTTTTTAAATTATTAAAACAAAATTTTAAATTCTTACTTGATACAGCTGGGATGCAGGGAATCTCAATTTTGTTGTTGAAATGTAAAGATAATTTAATAATTTTCTATCTACGTTTGTTTGTCTAGATTTCGATATGATAGTTCAAGAACAACAAATCCAAATTTCCTTCTTATGTTAAAATATTCGTATTTCTAATGGAGCTATCTGATTAGATTTTGACCACCTTGGAATTATCGGTTCAAACATACAGAAAACATCATTTTTTGAATAATTTTATTTAATTTTTAATGCGATGTCATATATAGGAAAAATAAACCATTTTTACAATCTTTTAAAAATTCGATCTAAACACTTACTTAAATGTTCAAATTAATTTATAATTAATTTAAAAAAATTAAAAAAGAAAGAAAGAAAATTTGAATCTTAGATCTTGGTAGAGATAACAAAGATAGATATCTACCAAGATATAAGATTTAAATTAGCTTTCTTTCTTAGTTTTTAAATTGAAATCATATGGCGATAGGGCGCGTTCGAGAATTATCATAAAATTTTTTGAAAAATTCCATCTATTTTTCATAAAATAAACACTATATTATAACACACTCAAACATTAGAATTAATTCTTAATTAAATTTATTATTTATTACTAGGGAAGCAGCTCTAGCCTGAGAGCGTTCTGAGCCTCTGAAAAGTTTTCACTTTTTCCTTCAATAATATTTAAAATTACGTCAAAAGATAAAAAGAATTATATTTGGAATAACCCGGATATTACGAGTGAGCTTTAAATAGCAGCCTTCACATCAGTCCTATCAGTTTTACCAAATATTAATATCAAATCAATACATATGCATTCAAAGAGAAAATTTTAAATACACAAATTAATAATAAATAAGAATAAATTAAAAAACAATAATGAATAGATCAGTATACTTCCAGCCAAATAAATTAAATTGCACAATACATATAAGGAATTAAATCAGAGAGCTGAAATTTACACCGTCCATTTATTTTAACTTAGAAGCCAACGATTTCATTTTGGAATAAAAATAGCAAAGCTTTTTTAAGACTCGGTACGGTCTCTCTGAAAATAGTTTTAACTGACGCAGGAAAAAGGCAACCTAATTACAAATTTAAATATAATAATTTATACAAAATCCATTTTTCGAAATACCTGTTTGTTTGTTTTTACTTTTTCCCATAACTCCAAATGGTATTCTCAAAAAAAGTCTGTATATTTTCTAAATTATACACCTCAAAGTTTTGAGTCAGCCCTAAATGTAAGTAGTTTCTTCATTTTTTGGTAAGCGAACAATTTAAATTAGAGAGCGGAAACTTTACCCATAAGTGCAACTTAATAATACAAACATGTTCAACAAAATTTTAGCTTCTTCGGAACAGCCTTTCAAGAGCTTGCCATTTATCGATACGACTTTTAAAAATTTTTGAATGATTCAACCAGATGTCCTGAATTTAAAAAGTCGATAATCTAATCCATTTTTAATATTGAAAAATACAAACATATTAACACCAGAGGGAAATTTTTACGACTTTCCGCTCTTGTAGTTAATATGGGCTTCTACATCTAGTAGAAGCTTAGGAAAAAAGTGTGTCACACGAGAGTAGCAGAGTTGACGATTCATAAGGAGAAATTAATAAAGTTGTCCTCTGCTTGATGCAAATAGACATATACATTATACATAGGTATATATATAGAATATATATGTGTGTATATCTAATTTATTTGTTTAAGACTTTATTTTCGAAGGTTTGATCTTTATCATCAGTATTTTTAATTAAAAATAATATTCTATTTTTTATTTATTTTCTTTCGTTGAGTGACCAGCTTACTAATGCAATAAAACGAATTTACCTAAATCCAATCGGGGATTTCAGCCCATGAGAATCAACAGATAGAATATTTATAATTAAAAAGACTCTATGATGTAGGTCAAAGCTTACAAAATATAGTCTATAAGAAATAAATTTTATATATATATCAGTGGCGTAAGGTCCATGGATGCTGTGGATGCGGTGCATCCCTAAAATTTTAAATATTTAGAGTATTTTCATAAATTTCAACGTCAAAATTTTAGGAGGATCTTTAAATTTTCATATTATTATCCGTTATTTCAAATATTTCTATAAAAAATATTTTTTTTGTTTTGAAAAGTATATGGGTTCTCGAAATGAAATAAAATTGTTGCATAGTTTCAAGGGTCAATTAAAATGAATGATTTTCCGAAAAGGGTGCCGATAGAAGGTTTGAAGTCCCTGCCTGGTATATATTCCAGTTCAAGCATGTCAAAGACAAGTTCAGACGAGTTTTAGTCGAATCAAAATTGTTCTCGCTGAGGAACTATTTATTAACATAGAAATAATACAAAAATGGAATAAATAAAGATGATTCGAGAATTTCTGGACTAATCCATTTCTAACAACTCTCAACATATAAGATCGGAAATAACTAAGAGTACTATAGACAAGTCATAGCTTGCTTATAGCAATACAATTAGAATAAATTTAAGATTTTCTAATAGGACAGGCTCATTCATTATGGAAGATGGTCTATTTCCATCTCAGAGACTGTGGAGTTTAAGTCACAAGATTTAAATTCTGACTCCTACCCTCACTCAGGACAAAGCAGTATCCGTTTGGGGCGAAGGTCCAAAAAATATTTGAAAAAAAATCTAATGTTAAATTTTAAAAATAACAAAAATGATGCCATATTCGATGAAATTTGCAAAAAAAGCGAAAATTAAAATAAAATTTCAAAAAATGGAGGGTACTTTTTGGACAGCATCCCCTGGTTGAAAAGTCACCAAGCGCCACTGGTAGGTACTATATATACGAGCAGTACCTGGCGTGCCTACGGTGCCCGGCACCGCTCGGCCCTCCGGGCTGGTGGCTCTGGCGGGCAGCGTCTCGAGATGTGATTATTAGCTGTCCGCAATTAAATGTTTTGAAAAAATATTTTTTTGAATAATGAATATTGATCAAAGAAAAATAAAAAAATATCATTAAATGCTTTATAAATATTTTATTAGAGCATGCAACCATTTCTCTCGAAGTTCCCGATCGGTTGGAAACCTTTTCTTTTTTAATAATACATTTCAATATTTCAATTTATCTAAAAAGTGTCTCTAAATTAATTATATATAATAATTTTAAAATTAATTTATCTACTAAAATTTCAAATGACCAGCGCAGTAATAAATTAAGAATTAATCTCATTATCCCATATTAAATCATATCTCATTAAAACTTATATTATAAATTAAAAATATATACCTAATATATAGTATATATTGTTTAAAATTAATTTGTCTACTAAAATTTTAAGAATTTATATTTTTCTTAAATTCCAAAAAAAAAATTAATTTTCGCGGTATGAATTATTTCCAAAAATTAAATATATATTAATATATAATATATTTAAAATTAATAAATTTGCCTACTAAAATTTCAAATGAGGCACGCCGTAAATCTAATGAGGAATATATTAATATATATAGATATTATAGATATATAATATAGAGAATAGATATGTTTTGTTTGTAAAATTTGACAATATAACAACTGTCATTAAATATTAGTTGCTTTTTCTCCCACATATATATATATATATATATATGTTTATTTACATTTACCAGAGGACACCCTCATTGATTTATCCTTGTGAAAAAATCATCCTTGAAAATTATTTTTTCTCACATTTCCAAGGATGAATAACAACAGATAGAATATTTATAATTAAAAAGACTTATTATGTAGGCCTAAGTGTCCAAACTATAGTCTCTAACAAATAAATTATATATATGTAAACATATACCCTATATGTATATGTTTATTTGCATTTACAAGAGGACACCCTCATTGATTTAGTGAAAAAAATCGACCTTGAAAATTGTTTTTCCCCACATTTCTAAGGATGAATAAATAAAAATAAAAAATGTTGAGGCAATTTATTATTCCGGCCGCCCAGCGGGCTGTCCTCGTAAAGCGTACCGAGAGTAATTTTAATAATGTGTGACGTTCCCTCGGTTAGCAATACATTGCCTACCTCGACGGGGCACGCTTCGGATGAGGTGATCGATGTCCTCTTGTGGTATTTCATCCCAGGCTTGCTGGAGCTGAAGACGCAGCTCCTCGAAATTGTTCCCCTGATGGGGTAAACGTCTTATGCGGCGTTCCATTATAATTATTTTGAGAAAATTTCCACTCGGAGAATTTACCTCTTTAGGTAGTGGAATTTTTTTTTCAAGTGGTTTATTAACTTAATTTAAATATAAAAATCCGAATAACAAATCAGCAACCGAAAATTCCATATAATACACATCAATTATATTGTATAATTCTAAAGGTCTGATAAAGTATTTTAAAAGCTCAACAATACGATAACTATCATATATATCGTTGCTTTGGAGTGTAACTGCTAACTCACAATAAGGAAATTTTACAGAAGAGAGAAATAAACAAACAAAATTTAAAATTGTTGTTATGAAAAAAAATATTTTTCACATTTTTTTTCTACAACTTACGATCGTAATTTTAAGTAGCACTTTTACTTAAACGATGCTGCATCTCTTTTTTCTTTCGAACGGTATTAATATCTCATATTTGATAAAAAATGGAGTTAGCAGTTTTACACTCTAAGCCGACGATATAATAACCAGCTACGAAGCCCGCTTTCGGCGGGCAGCTTGCTGGCTAGCGGGCGTGTTTGACAATTTTAGATTTTAAATTAATTTTAATATTTTTAATTGTTTATTTAACGCATTGATTAAGCACGGCCAAACACTGATCTTCATTCGAGCTCTTCAGCATTCAGAGAGTTTACGCCGTCGTAAGCTGATTATTATTAAGTATAGATTACTTCATAAGTAAGAAATCCCTTTTTATGAATTCGTTCAAAATTAAATCGGGACCCTATTAGTGTCGATTCACTCTATAACAACAACAAATGGACGATACGGTCTATAACAACAACAAACGGACATTTTGGGAAGGTTCTATTGAACTATAACACTACTAAACAAACATTTCTCCCTTAAACCTAACAATGGATTCCAGTAGAGTTTTATACGCTGATTATCATGCAATTACCCGATTTTTTACAACACGTCAGAGTTTTGAGATTTTATCGGTCAAAATGACGAAAAAGGCCATTTTGACCTATTTTCGAGTCCCATTAAATATTAAACAGCAATATTTGAAATCAAAATTTTTGTTGACTTAATAGAAAACAGTTTCCTCATTTTTTATTTAGAGAAAGTGGTGTGGGTTTGAGGTGAGACATGATATTAATTAATAAAGTAAAGGGTGTGTAGTTTCACAGTGAATGAAATAAAACTTTTATATAAATTTATTTAAATAAAAGTTTTAACCTGTAAACTCCTGATGATGGACTAATAATCCGAAATATATTGAGTTTGTATAAACCTCTTTGAGTTTTATTTCATTCACTGTGAAACTACACACTTTTAGCTTCCTCTTTGATTTTCAAACTACCACTTGTTTTTAAGCTCAATTAGAACTCGAGTTATAATTAAAAAACTAAAACTACGTGATTATAAAGGATAAAAAACATACCTAGATAAAAACAAATGGTTTTCGTTTTTTTAGTTATCACTCGAGTTCTAATAGATATAAGAACAAGTGGTAATTTGAAAATCAAAGAGGAAGCTGCTTTCTATTACGTCAACAAAATATTTTGATTTCAAATATTGCTGTTTAATATTTTATGGGACTCGAAAATAAGTCAAAATGGCCTATTTCGTCATTTTGACTAATAATATCTCAAAATTCTCACCTGTTGTATAAAATCGGGAAATTGCATGATAATTAGCGTATAAAACTCTACTGGAGTCCATTGTTAGGTTTACGGGGAGAAATTTTTGTATAATTTTTGTCGAGCAGTGTTAATATATAATTATAACAACACTTCTGACAAAATAAAATAATCCATAACATTTCAGATTTAGTAGTTCCTTTTATAGTTCTATTGTACTAATTTGTAATAATTTTTAATTTAGTTTTTTATTTTAAATCGGGCATTAATATAAATTTATAATAAGATTAATTCTGAAGTAATTATTAAATTTGTGGATACATTAATTTTGAAAATTCAGTACATAAATGGAAAAGTGAGGGTCCGAATATTATTGTTGGTTTTTTTATATTGATTTATATACGTGGGGGAAAAAATTCAAATAAAAAATATATCATGTTTATGGGCGTGGGCAACTAATTTTGTTATTCCAAAAAAAATCGATACCAAACGTAACTAAATAAGCTAATGTGGCCATCTACACAACTTTACCATACACCTGCCCCCTCTCATATTTAATATTTAATAAATAATTTATAATTATCATAAAGTCTAGCTACCGATCGCTGCAGTTTATTTTAACAATGGGTAAAGACATATGGCTTGCTTGGTCATAGGGGTGACAAAACTGAAAAGGTTAGGAAACACTGATCTAATCGTTAGTTACATTAAGATAAACTTAGTAAACTCTAGTGTTAATCAAATAGATATCGAATTTTGAAAAATAAAAAATAAATAAAAAATATTATATAAACAGGTTTATTGGTCTGTCCAGCCGAAAACGTTCCAAAAAATCCATTAGCGAATGTATGTATATATGAGTATGAGAATATGCAAGTGTGTGTGCTGGCATATCGTGCTGATACTTTTATATGATTTTGGATTGTTTTATAATTCCTTCCACTTTTCTTAATAAAGTTAATTTTACATATTAAATTTGTTAAGTGAGTTAAGAAGAGAAGACTATGTGTTAATTTTCACTCACCTCTCGGATAAGCTATAAACAATTGCAGAAATATTATATTAAGATTTCACTCGAAAATTTTAACTATGTTATCTTGTGAGCCGATATTTAATTAAATATCATTAAAATCTTTGAACAATTTATTTTATAGAAACTATGGAAACAATGTTTGTAATTTTATTAAATTACTAATCAACTAATTACAATTAAAAGAAAGTGTTTTTCGGGAAATGGAATCTAATAGAATAATATATTTGTGATGGTGTCCGTGAAAAGGGCCTTATCTTCACCTACCAGTTTTTTCAGGAATGGCAAAAATGTGAGTTAAATATGGGTATAATTTTTGATTACATAGGTATTTGAGTTCAGCATCTTTTCATTCGGAATAGAATAATAGCGAGGGTTAAAAACGGAAGAAATGCCCTATTTTTGTATTTTGTCTACTTAAAAATTGTCCAAATTTAATCGGCAATCCGTTTTTTACTTCTAAATATTGCAAAATTCAGTAACTGATTCAATTTTTGTAATTTTTGGGCTGGACAAAAAAAACGTTTTGTTCAGTTGTTTTTTTAGAAACGGGAGATGCCCTTAGCTCGAATTTGACCAGAGAAAGATAAGCGCTCTTTTCCCTGACACCATCGCATATAGAGAGATAATGGTCGTTCTAGCTTTAGGAACTTCTGGTTCAAAAATACAGAAAACTTCATTTTTTGAATGATTTTATTGAGATTTGAAGGCTGTTTTATAATATAGGCATAAATGAAGAATTTTTTTTTATTTAAGTTTATTATCAATTACCTACTTCTAAGTGCGTCTCAAGCGTAAATATGTTTTCTCTTTTTTTATTATTTAGATAAATTTACGGTGAACGATTCTTTCATTAGAAACTTATCGAGAAAATGACTAAAAAGGGCACAGATAAAATGATTCGTCTTCCTTTAGATCTAAAAGGCATTGCCAAATACATGTCTAAACCTGTTTAAGACAATTAGAGGTTAAATTCTTAATTTCTTTTATTCTATTAACGGCCGTTTGACCCGAGAGAAGAAAATATTAAATCGAGATGAATATCAGATTTAAATATTTGTCATTTAAAATTATTAATTCACCGTACCAAGTCTTGAAAAAGTTTCAGATTTTTCTCCAAATTTAAGTTAAAAGCCACTTTTAAACGCCGACATGTAAAAAAGCATGTAAATCATCTCTACCTTATATTTTTGTCCCCATAAACAAATTCGACCCTTTCAAATTTGTATTTTATTTAGTTTACGAGATATAATTCTCTAGCATATTAATTACATTATTAGGCAACTAATTTCAATTGAAATAAAGGTTTTTAAGAAATGGAATCTGATAGAATAATATATAGATATATATCAGTGCCGTGTGGTCCATGGATGCTGCGCATCCCTAAAATTTCGAAACATTTAGAATATTAAATTGAAAGTTTTTGCCGAGAGTAGCAGAATTTTTATATATTGAAGGAGACAATAAAAGAGTGTAAAGTCTTCTGCTGGAATTATAAATTTTATTTATTTATAACGAGACTATAGTTCGAGTGTCCTCTTCATCAGTCTATTACAATGTATTCACAGGAATTAATTTATGAATGAAATGTTAACATCTTTCATAAATTAATTCCTGTGAATACATTGTAATAGACTGATGAAGAGGACAAAGCCCTCGAAACTATAGTCTCGTTATAAATAAATAAAACTTATAATTCCAGCAGAAGACACACTCTTTTATTGTCTCCTTCAATTTAGAATATTTTCATATCATGCGTGTCATAAAATTTTACATTTGAAAAAGAACGAAAAATTATATGATTCTAGATTGATGAAATTTGCAAAAAAGTGAACAATAAAACAAAATTTTAAAAATGAAGAGTATTTTTTTGAACATCATCCCCTGGTTGCAAAGTCACCGTCAGCTACTATCTATATATACTAGTATATCGCGCTTTCTAGCTTTAGACAGATAAGAAGTCCCATTAATAGGGTTTCGTTTTACTTTTAAACTGAACTCTAAAATGGGAAAGGGGAAAATTTATAATATTTATTTCCAGATAATGAATGATATGTGATGTAGGAATCTTAGAAAATTGACCATGTTGGCATGGGATCTAATCGAGTGGTTGCGTCAAACTAGTCTTCGCAGTGAATACTTTATAATGATGATAAAGAGAAGGAGCACTTTTTAATCTGATTTTGAGAAAAAAGCTTCTATATAATTCTCAATTAGTCAATTAACCAGTAGATGTGCGTGTCGTGACAAGTGTGATTATCTGATTACTGATAATCTCTTTACTCCATTTTAAGTTAAAGTGTATTTTGACATAATAATTGCAATTCTTTAACTACTCGACATTTCAGCTTATCTTCAACAATTCTGACTTTACACCAGTGGCTTTCGGGCTCTTTTATGGTCTTTAGGCCAAATCTATTTTCCGGGGGGGTTTGTTTAAACAATATAATTTTTGTAGAATTGATTTTTAGTTTTTATTTATGTTATAAGTACAGTCGAACCTCTATATATATATATATATTGAACTTTCAGGTTTCTGGAAAAAATTCGATATACAGAAATATAAATTGTAAATTTTTAATAATTCTTACTAAAAACAAATATGAATAGTTATTTTTTTAGGGTCAAAGAAGTCTTAAAAAAATCAACAATCAACGAAATTTATTTTAAAAAATATGCAAATATATGTTATGTAATTGTTGATTACAAAATGTATACTAAAAATGTATGATAGTACCTATAAAAAATTCTTTGATATATAAAATTTTTATTCTATATACAGAAACTGTTTTTCTAAAAAAAATCGACATATGGAAGATCGATATATGGGGGTTCGCTGTGAATATCAAATTTTCAAACCATGCAGAGAATAAAATCTAGTGATCGAAACGCCGTCAGTGTGGTACCTAGCGTAAAAAAAAATAGGGCACGTACCCTGGGCGCCATTCAAAGGAGCCACAAAATAAACCAACAATATAATTCGTATTCAAATAATAGGACGGGAATGAGAGCGGCTTTCCAAATCTGTGCATTTCAATTCAGATTATGCTTACTATTGTAATATCCATCGCATGTTGCGAGCGATCTTTCTGTAAGTTAAAGCTAATACTTTCGTTTTAAAGGGTTACAATGGGTCAAAAAGTTTATCTGACCTAGCTTTGCTCAGTGTAGAGCAAGAACAAACCGAAAAAACAGATTTCGAAAATATTATAAATCCATTTGCGTCGCAGAAAGCAAGGAAGGTGCAATTTGAAATTTAAGACTATTGAAAGTGCATTTTTACGGACCAATTTTTGTTCTAAAACAGAAAATAGGAAAAATTGATGACTTTTTTAGTTAATGTATATGTTTATTTTATATATTTAGATAATTTACAAAAGGGCGCAACTTTGATGCTCGCCCTAGGCGTCAATTTCCGATTGATCGTGTATTTATATTGTAGGTATATATTTGTGTTAATCAATATATTTAAAAGTAGGTAAATTATGTGGTTTTATATGTATAAAGTCTTCTATTAAATTATTCAATCACCAGAACATTAATCAATTCATAATGAGAATTTTGTAAAGATAATACCTACAGGTATTTATTCAAATAAAAATATTGAAAAAAATTATATTAAATCAGACTTAAAAAGTTATTTTATATTAGATCTTGGTGGATTTACATTTAAATGTAATGTCAAGTAGATGATTTGAGGAGAAGGGGCGGTCCCCATGGGCCACCTCTTTGGGTTCGTCCCTCTCCCACCCTACCTCAATGAGAGTGTTCTGGTATTCTATCTTTAATCTAAGCACCTGTTGCTTACTGTGTAGCAAGTCAGTATTACTTTGTCATTTTAATTCTTGTGTTCTTGTTTAGGTGTCGTGGATGCGGAAGAGAGACCTGCACATCCTGACCAGCAGTATCCATACATATACAGGAGATGGTCGTTTTGCAATCTTGCATGCAGATAACACTGACGAATGGCACCTTCGAGTGGATTTTGTGCAGGAGCGTGATGCAGGTGTCTACGAATGTCAAGTCAACACCGAACCAAAGATCATGAATGCTATTCATTTAAACGTCGAGGGTGAGTGCAAATAGAATATTCATGGACCCTTTTGTGGCGTAACTTTTGAGAGCTTAAAAAATCAGTTAGCCAAGTGAAATCATCGATTTAGTTAATGGCTTACAAATATTTAAACAGTTTAGTATAACGAAGATACTTTTCTGGTAGGGAGTTTTTAAAATCTGAAATAAATTGACAATTTATTATCTTAGATCGAAAAATTAAACATACATTTCATGAAGAAGAGATTATTTACGCTGGTTCTTATGATATTATCTAATTTGATTTAGTACCTCAGGATTTTGTGATATTTTTTTTTGTCAGAGTTCAGAAAAAAAGGCCATTTCAACCCATTTATGAGGCGCCATTAACGAGATATGCCGGTGATCTTTTCTGTTATGAAAGTGACTTAAGTCAAAAATCTAATCTCATAATTTGTTTTGCATTCATTTCAAATAAAATATTTCGAAGTTAGAAAAAAAATGAATCTTTAGATGGTAAGTAGTTATATCATTATATAAAATTCAAATCTTGTTTATTGTGTAAAATTTTCAGAAACGAACAATAAATGACTTTAGGACACTTTCTTATTCACCGCCTCATATCTAAAACTACAATAGTTGAAATCAAACTATTTTGATTGATTAAAATAGAAAATATCTTCATCTATGATTTCCAATTTACCGCTAGTTTCTAGCTTAATTAGAACTTACTTTATATCATGAAACTACATTTTTTTGAATTGGAATAAATATTCAACAATTTACAATCTTTATTTATAATACGGCTATGTATTTAAATTTAGAATCATTACTCTGCGAAATTTTATAAATGAAGGTTGAATCTTTAAGTGAATTATTTTATGTCATATGGGTTTACTTTGAAGGTCAACCAACAACCCAAATTGCGTTTTTGGGGGATACAACACTTCTGACATATAATAAAAATTATCCACGAGACCTCGGATCAGCCCCGAATGAACCATTAAGCACGATAAGCACGTACTTAGGCCATCAGGAGAAAAGAGGCAGCATAAAAATTCAAACCGAAAAAAATAAATTCATTCATCAACAAAAAAATTAATTTTTGACCTTCAGAATCTAAAAACCACATAGATAAGTGATGGTGAACCTATGTCAATGGTGACATGCCAAGACATTTCGGTTTCGGAGGGTCTCCGTCCAAAACATTCACTTACTTCGGCTAAGTCATTAATGTGAAGAATTATTTGTTTGTTTTTACTTTTTTAATAAATAATCAATATAGCTCTTTTCTTTTACTAGGGCTGGAAATTTCACCAAATTATGGATATTTCTAGATCTGACACGCTACCCAAGTTAAGTTAAATTTTTTCCGAGTTTTGACACCCCGAGTTCAAAAGGTTTGCCATCACTGACCTAATGAGATTATCTCAATGTTTAGACATCTATCTAGATAGTTGCAACTTCTCTTTTGATAAACACCTCAACAACCGAAGCATCAAATCTACTATAATATGTATTAAATGTAGAAAATTGTATTTTACTATTTATATTTTGTGCTAGTTTGGATACTGAGTTAGATATAATATTTTTTTAAAGGGGGACCAAAATCATTTAATGATTAGGGCTACTAAAGGAGCTTATCGCTCGGATTCACAAGATTACAATCTCTAGAAATTTCTTTAAAAATTTTAAGTCTGCTACTATAAAATTTCATTTAATAATAAACATATACAAAAAAATGTAGTTTTAATTTTTTTGCTATAAATCATTTCTCGATGGAGCCAAAAACCAGTAGAAAATTGTAATAGCTTTTTCTATTTATCAAGTTAAATATTTTGATTACAAATATTTTGTTGTTTCATGTAAAGTTGAATATCTAAACATTATATTTGTAAATTCAGGAAATTTTCAAAATATGTGGTGATATGTTGATTGGTAAACAAAATAAAAGGAAACAAATTAAAATTTATTAATCTCTATTTACTCAATGCCGAACTGTTTTGACAAATATCTTCGCCGATGACATTTTGTATATTTATCAAGTGGTCTGCGTTGAGTAAATATAAAGAGATTAATAAATTAAATTATTTCTTTTCAAGATAGCCTTTTTTGGAAATTTGACCAAAAATATCTCGAATCCCAGACCTGTTGTAAGAAATCTGAAAATATCATGTAATCCAGCGTTAAAAATTCTACTAGAATCAATTCTAAGATTTTCTTCGGGAAATTTATGTTGGCCTGTTTTATTAACGATCTGATTCACATTTAAATTTTTTTGAATTTGAATTAATATTTCAAAAATAAATTTGATTAAAAGAAGAACTCAGTGGTTAGGATGTTTATATGCTGAAAAATTCCAACTGAAATCACCTAAATTTAGTTTTTGATGACAAATTACCTACAGTTTACTTTCAATTCAGTAACTAAGAAGCCACATTCATGTTTTTTGAAGCCAGCTTTTGATATCTCTTAATACATAATACCTGGTTATATATTGATAAAAATGTATAATTAAAAATACTTATCCTAGATGCGTTTATCTAATTGCTTAACAATTTTATAAACATTCCAATGATTTTTCTAATAATTTATAATAATAATTGCCATGGGCGTCGTCAGAATTAACTTTATAGAGGGGAAGTAAAATATAAATTAAAAAAAAATCCCGTAAATACATATAAACTAGATATTTCTAATTAAAATCAATTAAAACAATTTTTTGAAGTAAATTTTTGTTAATATTTTAAATACATGAATAGGAAAATTTTTAAAAACATTTTATAATTATATTTCTGATATAGTCAAAATTTTAATAAAATAAAAAAAAATAATAATAATAATAAAGAAAACCAAATGCTAGTACCTACCTACCATAAATCTCACAATCCAAAAAAAAAAATTAATTCGAACTTGTAATTTACACTTTTAATACCAACCATTATGTTTTTTCATTGAAATTACTTCTAAGCGCCACTTTCTTGGAATTTTATAAATTTTTAAATCAAAGGGTTTCGAAGTAATAAGGGATGCTACATTTCGACAATTTTGTAGGCTCATAGAGCCTGACTACTCACTAGAGCATCACAATAAAATTTTAAATTCGATAAAGAAATTGCCGAAATTCTATTTGATTTTTAATTCTAATTTAAAATTGCCAAGGGATCGGAATTTTTGCTTTTCGGATACAAAATCTTGGGTTTTTCTCAATATTTGGAAGTTCTTTTTATTAGATGTCAAGCTGTGATTGATTTTATTAGAGGTGATATTTTTTTCTAAATCATGGATAATGTATTATTTCTATTTTTATTGATCGCTCAACAAATTACACAATATAACGAAGACGTTTCGAATAAGCAGATCGAAATTCGCGTTGTATTTAAATTGTGATATTTTTTGAGGGATCAATAAATACTTATAATTAATTAATAGTGATTTGATTAATAAAACTTTTACTTCTAATAAGCTGAATAATTTTAATAATTTTTGAATGCTAATTCTGCAAACCTAGAAATTATTTTTTATTATTTTTGAAAAGGAAAATTGAAATTGAACATCCGGTAAGATTCGAACCCGCGTCCTTTCTCTCTAGCTGAGGATAAATAATTTCTAGATCTTCATAATTAGTAGTCAAAAATTATTAAAATTGTTCAACTTTCGAAGTTATTTAAATAAATTTTAAAACCAACGTTTGAAAATAAATATTATCTCTAATAAGCTCTTTCTACTTTCGCATTATAATCTGGAACAGTGTTTCTCAATCTGGGTACCACAAAGGGAGGTTTGGGATTCCCAGCTCCTAGAGAGTCAATAAAAGAAAAAATAGAAAAACAAAAATAGTAGTTAATTGTCATGTAAAGAAAAAATATTAAATACTCCAAGTATTACCTTATAGTCAAATAAAACAATTGATATTTAAGAATGCGATGAATATCACTATTATTTTCTCAGTAATACCATTTTTTGTTGCTCTAAAGTTCCTTTAACTTTCTTATAATACAACGATTACGTTAAATTAGTAACAAAATGAAAACATCATATAAATTGTTTTATTATTATTTTATTATTAATAAGAATATTATTATTATATAATACCTATATTATAATATAATTTATTTACATTATTCAAAAAAAAATTTTGACCTAAATTTTACTTTTTTTTATGAAATTTGGATTTTTGCCATTTTTAGATGCAATTCTTTTATAAAATGAAATAAAAAAAATGGTGAACAAGCCCATTATGCGCAGAATACAAAAACGTCTGCGCTACTTTCGAAAAATTAGTGCCCGGCCACGCACCCGCGTAGCTTAGAGGGAACTTTGCATATGGATATCCCAATGACATTACTAAAAAAATTTAATAAAAATATTATTTATGAAAATAAAAATGGTGGGTATTGTAATTTAAAATTCACGTTTTTTTTTTGTACCCAATTTCCACAAAATTTAGCAAATTTTTAAAATGTGGCAACACCGTCATCAGCAGCGGTATGTTATATTTGGAAGCTATAAAAGTAGCATGATGTTGATATTTTGACGAAAAATTAAATATCTCATATTTTAGTGCTAGGGGGTTTTCTCAGAAATAAATATATAAGTGCTTTAGGAAATCATAAGTTTCCAATATTTGATTGAATCGCGAATCGAATGCAGGTGATTTTTGTCAAATATTAAGTGAAAATAATATCCGAATTTATATATTTCGGAGTTGAAATAGTCTTGCGATATATATATCTTGTTTAAAAACGCGATCAAAAACAATTCTCTTTAATATGTTAATTATTCTTTAATATATTAATTAGAAAATTATTTAAATAAGTGCTTTATGGTTCCTCGCTCTAGAAAAGGTTTGAGAAACACTGATCTAGAATAAAGAGATTAGACAAAGTAAATTTTTAAAAAGGTAAATTTGATCATTCATTCAAATTTATTTATGTCATGTCATTTTGGATAGTCTTTAAAATACATTTTTGATGATAAAATGCCCACTCCAGGCTCATTTTAGAAAAATTCCAGGAGACCAAGCCTCCCTATTTTTGTCCCCCCCCCCCCAAGCTGATGCCCATGCTTGTTGGTATTCTGAATTTTTTCTTAAGTTCAAGAAGAGGCCATAAATGTAGATCAGTTTAATATACAAGATTATCTCTTAGATTATTTCATCAAATTTATTGAATTTTCTTTACAAGAAAAATAAATGAGAGTGTCAACATTCAATCAAAATATACCTAACATAGTAGATTAATTGTAGATTTTATACTTTGGTGGTTGAGTTGTTTATAAAATGAAAAGTTTCTGCTGAAACCACGTAGATCGCACATTTTTAATAAAAAAAATCTCATCAGAATGCATGTCGTTTCGACACTTATTTCTAGAGTCGCTGACCCGCAAACCCTAAATTATTTTTTTCCCCCATAAAAGCTCAATAAATATATAAACCCTTCCCCATCGATATTTTTCAATACAATTTACTTGTAATATATAATTTCCTCACGACTTATATGTCTATAACACGTAGTTTAAAAATAATACTATGCTTGAAAGTAATGGAAGGCAGACCAGGGGTAGTGAGGAAAGAAAAAATATTTATTGGACTCCTTTCTCCTTTCCCTTCAAACTGACGTTTCGGAGGATTCTTCCTTCCTTCTTCATGGTTTCAAGGGCTCTATCGTAGGGGAAACGTCGGTTTGAAGGGAAAGGAGTTCAATAAATTACACCTTATTTGGATATGTGTTAATTTTTTCAGTAGCAGAGTTGTTGATTCTTAAGGAAAAATATTCAATGAGGTTGTTTCTGTAAGAATCGATTAGGTAGTCTTCTGTCTGACGTATCAAGCAGAGGACAACCTCATTGCTTATTTCTCCTTAAAAATTTCCTATACCCACTTTTGGATTATAAATATAATGACTGGTTTAAAGTGATTTAACCTTAAGGGATACTGTGTCGATTCCACTTTTCTTTTTTGCAATCTTATAGTGAAAGTTAATTTGATTTTGACCATCATTTAGGGTATGCAAGTTGCAAATTCTCGCTGACATGCCAACATGTATGAATTTGGAAACTTGAAAAAGCCCTTATTTTATCAATAGACTTCGCCCCATAGACCTTGACACAATGACTCCAAAAACAAGTGTCGAAACATCGTGCATTCTGATGAGATTGTCTCTTTAAAAATATGCAATATAGTTGGTTTCAGTCGAAAATTTTGTTTCAATAATTCTAGATTATAATAATGACACTCTCATTGATTTTTTATAAAATCAAACTTTGCTTATTGAAAGAGAACTTTTTGTTAAAACCACCTAGATTGCATATTTTTAATGTGAAAATCTCATCTTAATACACAGATTTTCTCATTAAACATGTGTAATCTATGTTGTTTTAGCCTAAACTTTTCTTTCGATAATCGTTGATTAAGATGATGACATTTTCATTGATTTTTCTTGTAAAATTCTCTACTTATAAACAATTCAACCATCAAAGCATTAAATCAACAATTTAAAATCAGCTACTATCGGCAACAATAACTTTTTAATAGAATATTCTAGTTGTAGCTTTGGTAGATAGGATTGTACAATTCAACAAATTATCCCAAATTAAATAAATGATATGCATATCAGTCTTGCAGATTTTTCAAACAGAGATCCGTTTCTATCAACCTTCCAGGAATCTAATCATTGAATTAATTTTGATATAAAAAAAAGGAAAAAAAAATTGTAATAACTTTGGTGCTAATTATCAAGTTGAGTTTTAGTTATTTTCGGCATTGAAATATCTCTCGCCTCATGGAAGGATTTTAATTTAAATTCTTTTCTTTTAAATAACAATTTTGCAATAACTTTTAATGACATCTTTTTCGCTGAAATGAAAAATCAATGTCTCTTTTGCCCATTTTTTGAATTGTCCAAACTTTGTTTTCTAAAAAATATAAGCTCAATTCTAAGAAATTGTTAATGATGTAAATGTTAAATTACATATTAAAAACAGTGTAGAAAGGATGTAGGTAGTGGGTGAGATTTTTTTTTTCAAAGTGCCCCGGCTTTTTATATTTCTTAATGAAATAGAAAAGCAAGAGAAGTTCTCCGAGGCAAATTTCGTTCCTTTGTGCAGTCACCTGTCACCAGCTCTTGAACCAGTCCTGCACCCTTCTTATTAATGCTTCAATGGAACCTCTAACTACTTTATATATATATATATATATTCCTATTAAATTTTCTCTTCAATTTACGCCTCTTTTTACATTCCCATAAATTGACTGAACACCATTCGGGGAAAACTGAATTACATAAAACTATATTTTTCGATAATTATATTATCATCCAAACCATATCAATTAATAGAAAATCAAATTAAAGAGCACTTTTACTTAGGGTAGAAGAGCTGATGAATTTTTAAGAATAAATTAAAGAGAGTGTCCTTTGTGTGATTTGATTTTTATAAATATATAAATCGCTTCACATCCAAATATATATATAGTATATTCAAGTTTATAACAACGCTAGACAGACATTTTTGAAAAAAATCTTGATACATGAAGTCTCACAATTTAGGGGGAGTGCTTTTTTTTATTTATGAAAATGTATTTTTATTTAGCAATTGTAATGATATATATCGTCGCCTTAGAATGTAAACCTGATAAATCCATTTTTTATCATATATGACATATTAATTCCGTTCGAAAGAAAAAGAGAAGCAGCATTGTCCAAGTAAAACTGCTGCTTAAAATTACGATCGTAAGTTGTAGAAAAAAATGTGAAATATAGTTTCTTTCCTAAACCCCAATATTAAATATTGTTTGTTTTTTTGTCTGTCCTGTCAAATATCCTTGATGTGAGTTAGCAGGTTTACACTATAAGGCGACGATATATATTTAGTTTGATCCCAAGACATGTGGGATTTGTAGTTACAGAATGGAATGAAGAAATAATCGTACATTGCCCTGCAAAGGGCGATTCGCCGATATGTCAAATCGGTAATTTATTTATATAGTAAGTATTTTGGGAAATTTAGTCTTGCGATATTAGATGAGATGGCAGTGGTTTTTGGTCTTTATCTGTGAAAATGCTCAGGGAAATCCCAGTTTTTAAAATATTCTTTGTGGAAAGGCCTTAGGGAGGATTTTGGAAGCGGGGAGAGGGTAGGGCGAGTACTCTCACCACTACACCAACCACCACTGATAATAAGCTGTTTAAAATATCTAAAAATAAATTTAATAAAGCTTTGTAGATATATCTCTGTGGTGTGATTTTTTAAGGGGAATAATATTTTTGGCCCGAAACGCTGCCCGCCAGGCCTTCGACACGCCCTCGAAGATCGTATATATATATATATATATATATATATATATATATATATATATATATATATATATACATATATTATTATATCAGTGGGTGGTGTACGGTCCGTGGTTACTGTGGATGGTGCACATCCCTAAAATTTCAAACATTTAGAGTATTTTAATAAATATAGACTTCAAAATTTCAGGAGGATCTTTAAATGTTCAAATTATCCGTTATTTCGAATATTTCTATAAAAAAAAATTTTGTTTTGAAAAGTATACCTATTGGTTCTCGAAATGAAATAAAATTGTTGCATATCTTCGAGGGGAAATTAAAATGAATTATATTTCCGAAAAGGGTGCTGATAGAAGGTTTGATATCCCTGTCTGGTATATACCTATTCTAGTTCAAGCATGTCAAATACAAGTTCAGACGAGTTTTAGTCGAATCAAAATTGTTCTGCTGGAATTATTGTTTGATGCAAACGCAGAAATGTTAAAACTTGTCTTATCAGGTATATATTTTCGAAAGCGCTACACGATACTCAAGCTCATGTAGTGGCACGAAACAGAAGGAACTGATTTCAGGGTTTATCCTCTATAGGTTAAAAATATTATATTTTAATAATTAAAAGATTCACTGGTTTTTGGACAAATTTTTTGATTAATGTTAAATATCAATTTTCGTACGATGTTTCGTCCTTTTTCAGAACTTTCTAAAGTACTCAATCACTTAAAACATTAATCGTTGATATAATACTGAAACCATCGAGACAGTAAATAGTGTATTCATAATATTCACCCTATAACAAGTTAACACAACCAATTATCAAAAAACAATCCTAAATCATGAACATCGTACGAAAATTGATATTTAACATTATTAAAAAAATTTGTCCAAAAACCCGTGAATCATTTATTTAATATATTATTAAAATGGACATGACCATCTAAAATTATATTTTAATTTTTATTTTATTTTAGATATAAACAAACTTATTTTTATACATTTTAAAATTTTTATAAACTCTGAGAAAATTCTGGCGTCGGCAGTGCTACGCGTGGGTCGGGGCAATAATAGATATACGTACTAAGAATCAATATAAATTTAATAAGCATATTTATCATATTAATACACCCCTGAAACTTCAAAAATTCTATTATCAAATATTTTTAGAAATTCGAAATTTTGAGCATGGAGCCAGCCACCTTGTCTGAGACACCTCTTTATATAAAATCATTTGAGAATAGGTAGAATTATATATATATTTAATTCAATCACCGGACACATTCTTTGAATACAAAAAAGATATAAGTTGGAATTCATTCCAGATACTTTGATTCTATTCAACGTTTCTATGCCTTGCATTTTAGCCCTGCTTCAGCATAAATGAGTGGATCCTCTTCCACCAAAGATATTTAATTCCCTAATTTTTAAAGGTTTAAATGTGAAACATTTTTAATAAAAAGTAAGTAAAATTTCAAGGTAGGTTTTAGAAAATAAAACAAATATATGTTTTGAGTTTTATCTCGATATACTAATATATATTTCAAGATAAAACCTAAAATATATATTTGTTTTATTTTGTAAAACCTACCTTGAAATTTTACTTACTTTTTATTTAATTTCTCTCTATTTCACCCGGGACAAATTAAACATACAGCAGAAAAATATATAACCAACCATAATCAAAATTTTATAAATAAATTAATCAAAAATATTTTAAAATTACGTAATAAAAGTTTTTATTATTTAAAAAAACTATTATTAATAAGACTATTTGAAATTTGTGTAATTTTATTAAATAATTAATTAAAAATATCTTAGAATATTTCGCGTGAAAATCCATTAGAAAACAGCTTGATTAAAAAATGAAAACTAAAAAAGAAAATGTTAAGTGGTGGAAGTTATTTTACACACCCCTTACGAGTGGTACATAAACTTTTAATAGACTGTAAGGGCTATTATATCCTAATCATTACATCAGTCATTTATGTGAGTTCTTATTGTTTAAAGAACATATAAATAAAAACAGGACACAATTTAATTTTCCCCATAATTGCTTAATTATATCATTATTAAAAATTATTAAAAGTTACGCCACTGGCTACTGTTCTTATGCATCTTATTTTTATTTTATTATCAAGGCTTAGGTTTGTCCCGAACCCACGGATGGATTGTGAATGGATACCTGCCTTTTTATTTTTTTCCATTTCGAGTGGATATTTTAATAGAATAAATAAAACTGAGATTCTTCACAATGCCAGCAGGAAGCTATGGTCCACCTGCTTTAGTGGTTCAATTCTAAAATCTTTTTTATTATAAATTAAATTGATAACTGCATTTTATAGCTCTCTATGAAGTTTCTTTTATCCATTAAGATTTTCTCTTAAGTTTCTTTGCCTGTCTATATTCTATTAGTTTTCTTTCATTTCTCTTTCTTTCCGTTTTCCACTTGGTAGTTTTATAGTGTTTATTAAGGTTTCTCTCTATAATTGAAAATCTCTGTAGATTAGCTTTTTATGTTTGTAGTATTTTGAAATCATAACATTTGAAAAACTCTTTATTTAGATTAATAATAACGCCACTGAGAAAGCACTTGATCTCTAATTTTAATTCTCTTAGCTGAAGACATGCAAGATGCGTGTCAAATGATAGAAAATGTAATTTGAAGTGTTTCTATTATTGATATATCATTTGAAAACTATATCAATTGGATCTGATGAACGGGTTTTTAATTTCCCAATGATTCCTAAATGGTGAGACGTGAATGGCAACCACGGGATCCCGAGCTCAGTCCAGCTTCGCTTCCTTTTCTGCTTTTTATATATGCTGGACTACTTTTCACGATCCTCCTTCCTATTAAAGCGGAAATTCAAACAACTGATCTAGTTCCATTTGTGTTGCTGCCTCTCACTGAAATTCAATGGTCACATTTTCACTCTAGCCCCTTCTCATAAACAAGCTATTTTCATAATATAATTATTTTTTTGTTTGTTAAGGAGGTTATTTATTTATTAAAATTTCAATCGATGCTCTGAGGCAGTTTTTCTAATATCGATGGTGTTGGGGAAAAAGGGCCAATCTGCAATTTCCAGACTGATCCTAAAACTGAAAACTACGATTCCAATTCATTTTTTTTTTGCAAGTTTATAGATTTCTTATTGAACGGTTAATGACAAATATTAGCGATATTTATTATACATCCTTAAATTTAACGGATCACGTGGTTAATTGCATGACAGTGAAAATTCAAGAATGTTGTACATTGGCCCTTTAGCATAGTGGAATAGAACTAAAATAAAAAAAAAACTACAAAAACTAATTAATTATTTTTGCTTGAAACAAACCTATAATAATATGAACACAAAGTGTCAGATTGGTCCTTTGAATTAATATAAATGCAGTCTGCCCCTTTTGCATTTTCACGTTTAAGGTGATTTCGGTTTGGCCCCTGCAGATTGGCCCAAATTAACTGCTGTTCATGAGCGGGTAAAATCAAATAGCCCCTTTTTCTCCAAAACCATCGATATAAAATAAAAAAAAAAAATGCGGCGCCAGTAAAGCAGTGGCTAAGGCGCTTGAATTCGGATTTAGTTTACTCGGGATCAAATCTCGCATTAGTGAGGAAAATTTTCATTTTTGTCAAAAATGCAAGGAGCTTCACTAATCCATTGAAAGTAACGGGAAACCACCTCTGTGAAAAATTTACAATAGAGAGGATACTCTCCATAGTAATCGCCGACTTTCGGAATCGAGTATGGCGTTTGAAGAAGAAGAGGATTAGTAAAAAATTACAATGATTTTATACAAATTTATACAATTCAAACACAGCTTTGAGCTTCTGAAAAATATTTTTCTCCAAAGAAATCATCAGAAAGACAGCATCTACTAAATCTAAGTTGTCAAGGTTAATTTTTATTACATGTTAGAATTGTTGTGTTCACTTTCTGGGAAATCGAACACCTGTTCCAACAATAGCATTCTAGGTTAATTGGGACTAGACTGAGGTCGACCATTCTTACATAAATATATCGAGCAAAATACTTCATCCAAAGATTTAATATTAATTTATAAAATTTCGAGCTCTATTGGCCTTCTATTTGTGAAGAAATTCAAAAATCGAAACACTTGACTATATGGCATGGTTATATGTTTAAATTTAGAATCACTAGATCTCGAAATTTCTCAAATGATGGTTAATTCTTTGAGTGAAAAATTTAGTGATGTACATTATTATATCAGATAGTTCCTTGGCCGGTTTGCTATATTTAGTACATGGGTTCGATTACCGAGAATATGATTTCTTTGGAAATTTAAAGTCTGTTTCTATCAGCACTTTGAAATTTTATATTCAATATTTTTCAAATTTATATATATATATATATATAAACTCGGAATGGAGGTCCGTAGAGCTTAGGCTCAGTGCATGTGACTCCTGCGAGTAAATAAAAAAACAAGTTTAATAGAATTTTAAAATATCAATTCAATGAACACTATGAAGTACATAAATATTTCTTTAGTTTTTTTCATCTGTCATCGAAACTAATTATTTTACAGCAACCCAAACAATTTTAGTCTAAAACTTCTTTCGTAAATTATTGTATGTTTTTAAATCATAGGCTAGCAAAAAAAGAGAAAGACCACACTGTGAGGCATATTGTGACTGAGATTTCAAAATGTAAATTAAAAAATAACATATTTAATAATTCAACTAACTCTACTGGATGGAATGTGCGAAATTATTTTAATTTTATTTATTTGTATGTGCTTTATTTTTTGACTTTAACATCAATACTATCCGCGGAACATCTAATTCTAATTATTTGGCAAATTTCAAGTTTCTAGCTTTAAAGGTTTATAAGTTAGATCTCTGTGACAGAAGAGACAGACGGACAAATATAATAAAATCTAAAATAAGGGCTACTTTTACTGTTTTCGTCAACGAAACATAAAAATATCGCTGTTAAAAATTTACTGTCTATTTTGGATGGTGCCACAATTTCGACACTAATTTGGGCTGTAAAGAATAATCTTCGCTAAGAGGTCATTTGTACGAAGCGTCGAACCAACCTGAAACACCTTCCTCTTTTTTTAGGGTTCCGTTTAAAAAGTAAAACAATTCATTGTATTCATTTTACAGCAAGTTAAAATTTTTATTTTTTAATCGAATGATTATTTTGTCAAAGGTCAAATTTGTTGTAATATTTTTTAACATTGGGTTTGAAGGTCCCTCTAGAGATCTTTTTTACTTTATCCAATGCGAAGGATGGGGAAAATATTGTAATCGGTCTCGCGGCAAGCGCGACTTCAAAGGGTCTTCAGGTAAAGACTACGGAACCCCTGGACTCAATTAAAATCACAAATTGCAGTATTCAATTAGGATGAATTTTAGCACGTGACGCTTTTGCCAAAAATTACATGGGGTCTCGTCGAGAGGCCAAAAAGTGCGATTTTTTCATTTAGTGCGTGCGGATGTATGGATGGATGTATGTTATCGTTTTTTTGGCCCACGATTTTTTCCACACCGTTGCACCGATTGAAATAAAATTGAAAACCTAGCATTAGTTTAACAAAATGAAGCGCTGATTAGTTTTTGGTACATATCGGCCCACAAACATTAGTACTTTATTTCAGTACTTTTTTAGTTTTTTCTAAATATCTTGAAAATGACTTAACCAATTTTTTTTTTTAATTTTGTAAATTTTTAAAATGGCGGTTTTGGACGATTTTTAGGGGATTTTTTTGTTACTATCGGCCTTTGTAATTGACCTAACTTAAGGTAGTTCTTTCACAAATGCAAAAATTCAAGAAATCTTTGAAACTTGGAATATAAGTCATTAAAAGCATAATACACATACTGTTAAAATTTGAAGAAGATTTACCACACCAAACAAGAAATAATTGCAATTAAAAATGACATTTTTACATAGAATAGATAGAGAAAGGGTGGGGATATGATAATTATTTTATTTTTTTTTCATTGAAGGACTTTCACCATCTTGATGAAAAACTAATATTTGTTAGAATAATATATTCGGAGTAACTTAAAAAAAAAAAATAGAAATTATTTACCACGTAGTTTTGATAAAAAACAAACATATTTAGAAGATTATTTTTAGTGGAGGGTATATAAGCACAATGGCTTGGCAACGATCCGGCAAGTATGTGTGTATCCATATAGAGATTTTGTAGTGGGAGTGCTACAGTCACGTTAAAAAACATAACCTAAAATTTTAGTTCCGTTCATATTTATAGAGTGGTTACGAGGCTAAAACTTTTTGTGTGGATTGTCGCGAAAGAACCTCCTTAAATTATGAAAACTAAAAATACATAAATTCCCTCATTCTCTCCTTATCAACAACAAATAAGACCGAATTTGATAACTCAAGTATTTTGGAATAATCATTTTTCTGTTGCCGATGTATATATATATATATATATATCACTGGCGTGTGGTCCATGGATGCTATGGATGCGGCGGATCCCTAAAATTTCAAACATTTAGAGTATTTTTATAAATATCGACTTCAAAATTTCAAGACGATCGTTAAATTTTCAAATTATTATCCGTTATTTCAAATATTTCTATAAAAAACATTTTTTTGTTTTGAAAAGTATATTGGTTCTCGAAATGAAATAAAATTGTTGCATAGTTTCAAGGGGCAATTAAAATGAATGATTTTCCGAAAAGGCCTCTAGAAGATTTGAAGTCCCTGCCTGGTATATCTTCCATTTCAAGCATGTCAAAGACAAGTCTTTACGAGTTTTAGTCGAATAAAAATTGTTCTTGCTTAAGAACTATTAAAATATAATTAATACTTAAAAGAAATAATAAAGATGATTCGAGAATTTTTGGAATAATCCATTTCTAAGAACTCTCACCATATAAGATCGGAAATACCTAAGAATGCTTTAGACAAGTGATAGCTTGCTTATAGCAATAGAATTGGGAGAAATTTAAGATTCATCACTCAAGCCTGATTCATTGTGGAATATGGTCGATTTCCATCTCAGGGATTGTGGAGTTTAAGTCACAAGAATTAATTTCAGACGCCTACTCTTACTCACACAAAGAAGTATCCGTTTGGGGTGCTCACAAAATAAATTTAAAAAAATCTAATTTTAAATTTGAAAGATAACGAAAATGATGCCGTGTATTCGATGAAATTTGTAAAAAAAATCCAAGATTAAAATAAAATTTCAAAAAATGAAGGGCACTTTTTTGGACAGCATCCTTTGGTTGAAAAGTCACCATATATATATACTAGACACTAAACCCTCGGTATGAAAGTCCGGCTTACTCTTAAATGTGTAACATCTTCTTGAATAAGCACCATTAAGAAAAATTTGAAAGTTTATAATAGGAAAATAAGGACAAGTTTTTATATGTGACTTTTTTAATTATCAGACAATGTTTTTAAATTAAAAAAATAATGTGACGAGTTGTGTTCCCTGGTATGGTCATTTTAACAGATCTTTTCCTAATGATATGGTATCGGAATAGGAACAGGCTACAAACCGGTAGTAAGGTCTCTCCTACAATTAGAACAATCTCCTTAGATAAAATGAACAGGAAATAAAACGAATCGATTGAAGATCATCATCAGAAGAGAAGGGAAATGGCCTTATAAGAATTAGGACGGGGAGAGTGAAAACAGCCCAATCGCAGTCGTCTTGCTTGCAAATGATTGATGAGGTCTAAAGGGGGATACATGCTACCTTCTTATCTGCAATAGAAATGAAACGATCCTCAGGGTATAGACTACGTTCGTATGTACAGATACAAGCTGGTCATTATTAAATTCAGTGAATAGGAGGGTATTTTATTTAACCTTCTGTCTGCAAGGTATTTATTTAGCTTAAGGAAATAAAGCGTATTGTATCAAAATAATACAGCCCACTTCCTTTCAACTCTTATTTATTTAATTATTATTGTTATTATTATTATAGGTTTAAGTGCGCATCAACAACTAAGGTATAAGCTCTTTGAAATTTATATGGATGTAATTGTTTATTAACCCTTGGGCTTATAATGAATATATAATAAATAAATATCATCAGAAATACTAATAAAATTGAAAATATTTTTTTCTTGCCCAGAGTTGTAATGATGTTGGTTCTTAATTACAAATTTATTAGTTTATCCTTTGCTTAATGCAGAGGTTCCCAATCGGTGCGTCGGGGCGCCCCGTGGGAACCGCAGCCTCTACACAGGCGCGCCGCGAAGCTTCATAATTAATTGAACAAGACATTTGGCCTAACTTGGCAAAAAAAAGTGACTCCCCCCACACACACACATTTTCGGTTGTTATTTTTGAATTTCTAACCTTCCCGGAATCCACAGAATATCTATATAAAATTTGGTTGAATTTGATCCAAATGCATAAAATTTTCATTTTGAACCCCCCCCCCCATTTTGGGTGGTTATTTTTGAATTTATAACCTTCCTAGAAGCCACAGGATATCTATACAAGATTTGGTTGAGTTTGGTCCAAATGGCTAGAATCTTCATTTTTTACCCCACTCCCCCTCATTTTGGGTGTTTATTTTCAAAAAAATTTTAAATTAAAATGTCAAAAATTACATCCTCTACAACTTTGTATCTAATGGAATTTGACGTAGAGTAAACAGTTTAGGGGTTATTTGATTCGAATTCGTCACATATAATATAAATGAACAGGGTTTTTACTAAGTTATTTTTCCAAAAACGCGTTTTTACTGAAATTCATTTTTGATATCAATAAAAACCAGTTGCTACAAATATATATATATATATGTTTATTTTCATTTAGCAGTGGACAGGTATTTAGCATTGCTTGAAGATATCTACTGAAAAACAAAAGTAACTAGTTTTTTTATTTCAAAATTGTGAAAGTAAATTGCCAGCGTGTATCAATGAATTGTAGTGCTCGATCAAAGGTTAATAGCTCACAAAGAGCTTAACATAAAAAACTGTAATAGGTCATAAAATAACAAACTTGACAAACATCTTTTATTCTTCAATCATTTAAATTGAGAATCGAATAGCAAAAAATATTTCATGACCTTACTTATATTTGTTCTCTCTAAAATAAATTGCCATTTGAATCGGCTAACGATACAAATTTATATTTTGACTTCCCTGTTCAATTGGATTTCTTTTAATATTATTTTCCCTAATAACTATAATGCAAATACTTTATTTAAAAATTAATCTTTTATTTTTTAATTGAATGAGATTTCATAAAAAATCATGCTTGCATATGACAGACTGTTAAAAAAATATATATATATACCTTCCTCAACTTCTCCCTCTAGAATAAATTTCCTCTCCAATACGCCAAAGTATCAATTTTACCTTTGTTAAATTAAACTTAATTCAATTTATTTTCTCCATATTTATTTGAATTAAACAAACAAAAACAATCTTGTATATTGAAAAAGATTTTAAATAAATGAAAATGTTAATGCCCAATAAAAATAAAAATAATAAAACAAAAATATATTTAAATTAAATTAATTAATAAAAAAAAAAATGAAATTACTAAAATCAAAATAATAAAATCACTATAGCTACTATACCGAGATACAAATATAAAGTAGTAGTGTAGATGGATTCAAAAATACCGAATTTTTAACGGAGAATAGTAGAAATTATAGCAAATTAGGGAATAAAGAAAAAATTATTAAATACAAAAGAATCAGTAGGGCCTCGTACCTAAACCTTCGAGTGCTCTCTAAAAAGTGATTCTCTTTCTTAACCAACCGAGTCACTGATTCCTGAACTCTAGCCAATGTCTAATATCTGAAGGCCGCTGCACACGAGGCTTGTTTTAATCATTTTCTGTCTTCCCAGGACCAAGCCGGGAAACAGGCATATTCCTACGAGGGGTGAACCTCGATTGGAATTAGGTATGCACCGTCTTTGGAATTACTTTGGAATTCATTAGATAATCTATTATCATCTATTCTCTTCTACTTGGAAATGAAAGTGTAAGTTGAAGTAAGTGTACACGATTTTAGGTCACGGTTCACCCCTCGATGTCCTATCTTTTTAAATCAGTAAGACAGCCTGAAAGAAAGCCAGCAGTGACGTTATTTCGATCCCGACAGGCCTCCAAATTGCAAACAGAGAGCTCTCATCCCAAAAACAGGTAGAAGAAAAAGGCTTATTTGTTTTAAAATGAATTTGCCACTCAGTACCCAAATTTTCGCTACATTCCTTTTCACAGCTCTATAGTAGGCTACGCAAAGGTACCGGGTTTTGAAACCTCGATCGATACTATTATTGTCTTATATTATTTTTTATTCTCTAATTTAATTTTAATTTATAATTGTCTTTAGACAACGCCTCGTTGTGATAACGCCCCAAGGCGATAATCATTTTCGAACTTTGGACGAAGTTATAGTTATTCGTAGGTGTTTAAATATAGTTAGAAATTATTTTAGTTAACATAAGAAATGAATTGAAATATATATAATTAATACATATGCTACTTAAAAAATATATTTTCTCCCCAAGCCTGGGATATAATTACATCGAGGCCTCGTCTTAAAGGGAGACAATTTTTAGAAATTAAATTAGTAAATAAATTTTTTTCTAGATACTGGATAGTCGTCTAAGGGTCTAAATTTTTTTTTTACTTTCACATTTATATTCTATAGAATATCTACAATGTGGAAGTATTGGAAAATCACTGCCACCTGATTCTCTTTATTTTTTAATTTAATTTATAAAATTTCTTCCTTTTAAGACTGGGGCTTGGTGTCGACCACCATGGTTTGTGAAAAATATTTTCAAGTAGAGTGTTGTAGTGAATGCAATTGGTATTTAATTATAATTAGATAATGTGACCATAGAATTGGGTAGCAAGAATAAAATTGACAAAAAATAAAAAAATTAAATGAAATAATGTCTCTATATGTGAGCAAGAACATTTGGAAGTGTTTTAGATCAGTATATGAGTTCGCTCGGTTCACAGCTTCATTCCGGAAATATGAGTTGCCGTTTTGCTGCATCTGGCTGGTCCCAGTGATTATAAACATGTTTTCTTTATTTTCTTAAAATATTTATTTAAAAAAAACACACAATTTTTATTGTCCACACTATCTAAGAATTGTGTTTTTTATATATATCAGAGCTGTCCAACCCATGACCACGCGGGCCGCATGTGGCCCACTGCTGCAATGCGTGTGGCCCGACATGAAATCATAAAATTCCTTAAAACATTGAGATTTATGTGTAGAGATGTATTTATTCCCTTTTTCGAAATATGATTGTACATTTGTAAAATACGTAAAGCTTTTTTCAAGAATAAAATTCACTAAAAGCAAAATTATAAGCTCAGCTATTGGTATAAGACAAAAAAATAAACAAATAAAGTTAAGAATATGTAAAAAATTTTCTTCTTTTCATATTTTTATTTTATAAAATATTTATTATTTCACATATATGCTACGACACTAACCAATTGTATAGTTATATCATTCTAGTTCAAGGAGATAAGGAATTGGGGTTTTCTAGAACAATCACAATTAATTGATCATTTCTTTCCTGAACTAAAACTTGTCAGGACTTGTCTTTTAAATCTTTTCACGTTCTTACATGTCAATGGATAATGGGTTGTCAGGGATTATTATATCGGTGACCCTTTTAAAAATAAATTATCATTCCTCATATCCATTTTTTCTTCTGATCTGTCCGTGTAAGCCACATGCTGGCCCAGCACTGCAATCAGTGTGGCCCAAAATAAAATCATAAACTATCTTTAAGAAGTTTGAAGATTTATATATGTTATATAGAGATATATTTATTCGCTTTTTCGAAATATGAATGTACATTTGAACAATACGTGAACCTTTTTTCAAGAATAAAATTCACTAAAAGCAAAATTATAAGCTCAACTATTGGTATAAGATAGTAATAATAATAATAATAATAAAGTTTCGAATATTTAAAAATTCTTCTTCTTTCCATATTTTTATTTTCTAAAATATTTAATATTTCACATATATGCTACGACACTAACCAATTGTATAGTTATATCATTCTATTACAAGGAGATAAGGAATTGGGGTTTTCTAGAACAATCACAATTAATTGATCATTTCTTTCCTGAACTAAAACTTGTCAGGACTTGTCTTTTAGATCTTTTCACGTTCTTACGTGTTAATAGATAATGGATAGTCATGGATTATTATATCCGTGGCCCTTTTAAAAAATAAATTATCATTCCTCATATCCTTCTTTAATCCCGTTCGATTTAAACCAGGGCTGTCCAACCCGTGGCCCAATATAAAGTCATAAAATTCCTTAAAACATTGAGATTTATATGTAGATACTGGAAAACACACAACAATTTGGCCTGATAATTTTTTTCTCTAAAATAAGAAATCTGAAAATCTACTGTGAAGTTTTCGAAAAATAAAAGTGCTAATTTTAAATTTTGAATCTGGAACTAGATTTCAAGATTTCCGAAAAATAATCATCATTTTGGTCTATTTTCGACTCCATTTTCATTAGAAATAAATTTTCTACTTGGAAATTTTCTGATTGAATGTTCTAGAACAACAATTAGATACCGATCTGAAAGAAAAATTGAATATTGTCTCTTTATTAGAATTTTATATTAATTATCTAGCCAGGAAAAAATATAAACAAATATTGATACATGATATCACTTTTTGTAAGCATGTAACTATGTATATTTACATATATACGAGAAGCTATTTTCAAGTATAAAATTTACGAAAAGTAAAATTAAAAGCTCACTATGAGCTAAAAAAATAATAAAGTTCTTATTTCTACATTATTATATTATTAACTATCTTTTTTTGAATAACAAATATCAAAAGAATTATAATATTTTTCCGCAGGTCCGAGACAATTTTTTTTCTTCAAATGTGGCCCGTGTAAGCCAAAAGGTTGACACCACTGATGCATATGGTTCGGACAATGAGTTGATCTTTTGAAAAAATTCCATCTTTTTTTTCTTTAAAAAGACACTCTTCATTTTTGTTTTAATAATTACTTTTTGCTTTTCTTATAATACAGAGTGCCCTTTTAATTCAATATACAATATATTTTACTTTATTTATAGGGTTACATAGCGAAGGTATATGGTTTCCAAACTTATTTTACGAAGGAACATTTTATAAATCCTAAAATTTTAAAGAAATAACTTGGTTATTTTGTTTGGTAGCTGGATATTGATAAAATTAATAAAACCATTCAATTTGAGGAAATTTATTTATTACATTTATTTTTAAAAAGTAGTAAAGTAAAATTATGTTCTTAATGACTGATTTTATGTCCTTTATTTTCTTGATATTTGTCACAATATTAGATGATTGAATTCTTATATCTGTGTTGTTTCTAGCACTGTTACATATAAAATAACTCTACTAGGCTGTTGCGTAACACATAATATGTACCTCGAACTAGATTTGAAGGATAACACTGCTCTATGAAATCAAGAATTTATTTCTTAGTAATGAGACCTATTGAAGCTTTTTATTTTTGTGATTAATTTGATTAAAATTTGAATTTTGATTTAAATCACACATAATTAATTATAATTATTATTGAACACGAACAAATAATACAATATAACTACGACGTTTCGATCGACTTATTCTGCGATCGTTCTCAAGTATAAAGAATAAGTCGATCGAAACGTCGTAATTATATTGTATATTTGTTCGTGTTCAATAAATAATTATAATTAATTGTGTGTGATTTAAATAAAAATTCAAATTTTAATTTATTTCTGTCAGTCGCCTCAAGAGAATTTTCAAAGAATAATAAAGTAAAAAATATTGACTTCATGGACCCAGACAGAGTCAAAATGTTTTTTAGTATTATTATGTCGAACTTAAGAACTGATGATTTTGCCAAAAATTCCTCCAATTCACTTCCGGAGCCCAAAAAGTTCGTTTTTTTCTTATTTTTATTTGTTTATCAATGGTCCAGATTTATTATCAAATATTTTACCACATTATTCAATCTTTAGGAGAAAAAAAGAATTTTCATTATTTTTACAAATGGAAACGATGATTAGTTTTTAGTGTGTATTGGTTCAAAAACTCCTACCTCTTTATTTTCATTTAATAAAAAAACTGACAACTCTTTAATTGAAAATTGAATAATATTTTTATTAATTCCTTTGATAATCAAAATAGAAATGTGTAGGCATGTAAACAATCATATTTCCAGACATTGCCGAATTTTTCACTTTAAAATAAATTTCCCTTTGAATCTGCTTACTTATCAATTTTACCTCCTCAGCTGCGTATCAAATTAATTTTCTTTTAAATTATTTTCTCTCTATTATCTACTCTGCTTTGTTTAACTTTTTAAACGATTAATCTTTTTTATTTATATTAGATTTTTTATTAATTCTTCTGATAATGAAAATAATTATTAACTTGTCTCTTAAAAAAATTACAACAACATCTTTTTGAATTTGCCATGTTACAATATTCCCCTTTGTAACTCAGTATTAAATTAAATTTCTTTTAACTTATTTTGCACAATATTATCATGTATCTGCATCTTTATTTGACTGAGAAAATTAACCTTTATATTTATAGTGAATAAGATTTCTTATTAATTCTTCTGATATTGAAAATGGAGATTTATACTTGTTTGTGAATGACTTGTGAAAGAGATGCTTTGCAAATGATATAGATAACAAGTGAAAGAGATATTTTCCAACTGATATAATACAAAATATTCACTGTAAGAAAAACATTTGGACATTATTTGGAATGAATGAATTTTAATTTTTACTCTTTATACTTAGATTTGCCGATAATATCTCTCTTTTAAGAAGCAATCAAAGAAAAAAAGAATCGGAGGATGCTTTGAACGAGTGAACCAAATTCTAGCAGAGATGGTTAAAATGAAAATTAATAAGAGCAAAACCAAGGTTTAGTCTGTGGGAAAAAAGAGCAAAGGAAACAGGAGGTCTTAAAGATAAGCGAAGGAACAGTGAATGTGTTGAAAATTCTGTCCTATCTAGGAAGTGAAAGAACTTAATAGGACGGGATAAGCCAAAAAGAAATTTAGTATATATTACTCAAGCGTTTATTTCGAAACAAAAATTATTATATTATTTATAGATGGTAAATTAAATTGTGGCCAATATTTCGGTGTAATATGTTTTATTATCCTTCTGTCGACGTTTCGGATCCTCAATGGTATCCTTCTAAATGGCAGGGTGATAGCGAGTAAAACGTAGTGGAATTGGTATAAATGAATAAAACACACGTTTAGGAGATGTAATATAATTTAATATAGTTGATAAAGAGTTAAGAGTATGTTTACAAATGTGAATGTGTATGTCAGGACAAAGGAGTCATGGAAGTAGGTAAAGAGATACTACAAACAGACAGACTGGCTCTTCTGAATCCCTCCGCCATCTCGCGGCTTGTCACATAAGTTCCAACACTTCCCCTCGAGATGTGAGATGGTGTATCCCTTTTTCCAGAATGCTACATGGATCTGCCTTTCCTGCGTAAAGATAGCGAGCATGTATTCCATAATTCCAGAACTTGTCCGTTTTCCATGCATCGCTTCCGCTGCAGCTTGTAGAGGTCCTTCAGTAGCAAACCGTCCTTCCGGGTTCCTTTGTTTCTTGGACGCGATGACAACGTCGTCGACGTAAAGTCGGATTGGCATCGCATCTTCCCCTCTCCCGATATAATGTAAACGAGGGTTTCCGTTCTTTCTTGGTATGATTCGATACCTTATAGCGTCGCAGTTTTCGAGCTTCCTTGGACCTCTGCGCGCCATATTTTCTTGTCTATCTTCTTCCTCTTCGTTTCTTTCCGATGAGTGGTTGGTTGACTAGGGGGTCTTCATATTCATTCACGTAGTACAGGTCGCCTATTCGATCAGCAGTAGTTTTAACGTTTCCTTCTGAGTCGATGACGTATGCGGTGTTCCTTTTGAATATGACTTCGTAGCCCTTTCCTGTAATCTTGCTGACAGATAGTAAATTGGATCTTAAATCGGGTGCGTGCAGAACATCATTTAAACTAATACATCTTGGTTCATTAAATACTTCCGTTTTAAGCAGAACTTTCCCTTTCGCCGTTATTTCAGTTGAGCTGCTATTTGCCAGACTCAACTTGGTTACTGGGGATTCTTGAAGTTCTGTAAAATCGTTCAGGTCTTTTGAAAAATGAGAAGATGCTCCGCTATCCAAACACCAGCTTCGCTTGCTATTTCCATTAATTCTATAGCTCTTTTCATTAATGTAGAAGCTATCAGTACTTCCGGTACGTTGTTGACCTTCTTCGGAAACTTTCCCGGAAGTGCAATCCAATGCTTTATGCCCTATTTTTCTGCATCTATGGCAACGGTACCTAAATTCAGGTTTACCTTCTTGATATTTTCGAATTTGGTTTGAATTCATTTCCTTCTTGTATGGTTCTTTGTTCTTGGGACGCCATTTTTCTAAAATTTTTTTCAATATACATCGCATTTTGGTTTGTATTATTCGACTCGTTTTTTCTAGCATCGCTTTCTTCAGTTATTTTTATGCGAAGTGATTCGGGGTCAGGCAGTTGGTCCCTAGATTCAATTGCGCATCTAAAATTCTCGAAGTTGGCTGGCAGGCTATAGAGTAACAAAATGGCGATCAGATCTGGATTAATGTTCACCTCCATATCTTTTAATTTATCTACTGCATCGAAAAATTTTGATAAATGATCTCTGACGTCATCACCGTGTTCCATTTTTTCCAATATTAACTGCTTCAATAGAGTGGCTTTCCTTGCAGGTCCCTTGGATTGATAAATGTTTTCAAGTTTGATCCATATTTCTCGAGATGTGATGCAGCCCTTTATTTGCTTTATTTCATTTGGACTTATAGATAAAATGATATCTGACCTTGCTTTCATGTCGTTGTTTTTCCATTTTCTTAGCTTGGCAGTTTCTTCATTTTCATCTGGCCTTTCCATCTCTCCTGAGACATATTGCCATGCATCGTTCTTTATCAGTAAAGCTTCCATCTGTATTTTCCATGTGTCGTAATTCTCTTTGTTCAGTGTTTCGATCTTGTTGAAAGTATTCATCTTTTCCTTTTTTATTTATATTAATATTCTAAATAAAAATTAGATTAATCAACTTCACCACTTGAGATAATTTCTTGCGACAGAGCAGCCTGTTGAAATTTTCTTTTTCTTTCTTCACTTATACACAAAGGTTATAAAATAAATTATTAATTCCCTTCGGGGTTCCTGGGCCTCATAACCTGATAGCGAGTAAAACGTAGTGGAATTGGTATAAGTGAATAAAACACACGTTTAGGAGATGTAATATAATTTAATATAGTTGATAAAGAGTTAAGAGTATGTTTACAAATGTGAATGTGTATGTCAGGACAAAGGAGTCATGGAAGTAGGTAAAGAGATACTACAAACAGACAGACTGGCTCTTCTGAATCCCTCCGCCATCTCGCGGCTTGTCACATAAGTTCCAACACAGGGGGTAGTTAACAATCTCCAACAAATTTTCATTATTCAATTCGTCATTTAATTCCTTTGTGAAAAGGGATTAGAATGATGATGAGATAAAGTCCAATACCCCCCAAAGCATACTTTGCACGCAGCACACGTTTTGCCGACTCCCAACACTCTTTTGCGGTCAAATTGGAAAAGTGCCGGACCACTTCATTCGCGAATACATATATCCCCATGACTTCAAGGAACTGGAACTCTCTCCCAGCCTCTATCTTTCCCAGCACCTATGATCTTCAAACCTTCCAAAACCAGGGTGCATAGACACCTACGTCTACACCCTCTCACTTAATCAACTTTCCCTTCTCTTCGGTAATGCAAGGGTCTTTCGAGATCCATAGGGGCTACACCTTTACTGGTGCACCCCTTCTTGCATTCGGATTGCATTAAAAAAAAAAAAAAAAAAAAAAAAAAAGAATCCTTAAAATGTTGTAAATAAGTTCGAAATGATGAAAATTTGTTGGAAGTTTTAATGTTTGTTAACTAGCCTCTGTCCTGAATAAGGATACCATTGAAGATCCGAAGCGTCAACGAAAGGGTAATAAAATATATATTACACCGAGATGCCACACCATCTATAAATAATATATCATTTAACGGTTTCTACATCTTAACATTTTAAAAATTATTATGATTCTTATCAATTTCCCTAAAAAATGGGAAGATATTATCGAAGACATAAGTGTTGAGGGAGAGGGATATTAAGGATATATATATATTCACAGTTCCGTCTTTTCTATAAAGGCACACGGGGCACGAGCCCATGGATCCCGGTCTGATGGGGACCTCGAAATGCCGTCGTCTTAGTTTAACTTGCATATAAATTTTTTGTAGCCATCTTAAAGTCAGGTTGCGGTTGCTTGCGGCAGTAGATTTACTTCAACTTACCGTAAAGGCTATCAAGGCCGATGCGAAACTTTGCCTTCTAGCAGTCATTTATGGACATAGATGTCGACGGTGTCGTTGGATGGGGATTCCCCTGATGCCTCAAACTTAAACGAATCGTTTTGGTTACTTTTTTATTTGTTATAAATTATTAAGTATCCTAATAATGTGTTGTGCGTAGTTTTGTAGTCCCGTTTAATTATGTCGAAAAGAAAAAAAAACTTGCAGCTCAAAAAGAAAAAATATCAGCAAACTACCTAAACTAATATCATTTTTTACATTTGAAGAAACTAACTGGGAGACTAACTCTTCGGCCTCATCATCTCAAGATACCTCTAAATCCCAAAGCTCAGAAACAACGGCGCCCACGTTTGACATAGAAGATAAAATTAATTAAGAAAAAAATGAAGTGAATACAATACTAGGGTCGCTCGGAGAGCAAGTGAAGTCTCTCGGTCATACCGAGTAATGCTTGAATTTAATTCTTAAATTGAAGGAGACAATAAAAGAGTGTGTCTTCTGCTGGAATTATAAATTTTATTTATTTATAACGAGACTATTTATAACCACACTCTTTTATTGTCTCCTTCAATATATAAAAATTCTGCTACTCTCGGCAAAAAACTTTCAATTTAATTCTTAAATAGTAAGATAACAAGTATTTGATTTTTAAAAATTTGAATTAATGATCAAAATATATTTTTTAATTAATATTTATATCCTGAAGATGCAACCAGCGATACAGGTCGTTCCTTTTGAATGCATAATTCCCACTCACAGGCGACGCTGAGTCTTCCATTATGTCAATGACTACTACTATAGAGGATAGACTGAATAAATTAACCACTTAGCCAATCCGATGGCTATTAGCGGATACTAAATTATTTAATTATTAACGTTTGTGCACATAAATATTTATTTAACAAGAGTATGTGAATTCATTAATTATAGCGATTTTCCCTTTTAAGAATAAAAGAAATTCAAATAATGAAATATTTTTTATACACGTAAAAATATTAATCATTACAGTAATATAACGCTGTGTTTATTTATTCAAATACACAATTTTATATCTCACAAACAAATATTATTGTAAATCTACACCTATGATTAATTTGGCAATTGGTTATCTTAGATATTTTTTTTGAAACCTAAAGTAAAAATTTTTAAAAATATCCTATAAAAAGTTTACCTATAGATAATATATGTAATTTATTTGCTAGAGACTATAGTTTCAAGGTTTGACCTTCGTCTTCAGTCTTTTTAATTCGAAATAAGTTATTTCTCAAAGGTTCAAATACCTGATTGAATGCATAAGTAAATTCGTTTGCCCAACCTACTATTTTCCAACAAAAAATTCATCTACTTCAGGGTTGTCCAACCCGTGGGCCGCGGGCCGCATGTGGCCCAGCACCTGCAATCACTGTGGCCCAAAATAAAATCATAAACCTCTTTAAAAGTTTGAGATTTATATGTTATGTAGAGATATGTTTATTCGGTTTTTCGAAATATGAATGTACATTTGAACAATACGTGAACCTTTTTTCAAGAATGAAATTCACTAAAAGCAAAATTATAAGCTCAACTATTGGTATAAGATAGAAATAATAATAATAATAATAATAAAGTTTCGAATATTTAAAAATTCTTTCTTCTTTTTCATATTTTTATTTTCTAAAATATTTATTATTTCACATATATGCTACGACACTAACCAATTCTATAGTTATATCCTTCTAGTACAAGGAGATAGGGAATTGGGATTTTCTAGAACAATCACATTTAATTGATAATTTCTCTCTTGGACTAAACATTGTCAGGGCTTGTCTTTTAAATCTTTTCACGTTCTTACATGTCAATAGATAATGGATAGTCAGGCATTATTATATCGGTGACCCTTTTAAAAAATAAATTATCATTCCTCATATCCATTTATTTCTTCTAATGTGTCCCGTGTAAGCCAAAAGGTTGAACACCCCTGTTCTACATCATCCAATCGGATATTTGAACCCTTGAGAATTAACAAATAAAATATTTATAATTAAATAGACTAATGATGAAGGTCAATTTCATTAAATAGAGGTATATTTTTATTTGCATCATGCAGAGGAAAACCTCATACATTTCTTAATAAAAATGAAAAATTGTTTATTTTTATTTGGAATATTGTTTTCTCATTATTATTAAGTAATAATAAGCACATTTTTGAAAAAAACCAACTAATTTCATTTAATTGATACATCCAAACGTTTCGGCGAGGTTTCTTCAGCTTTTTCCCCGCCAAATACCTATTAATAATTTCCTTTTTTTTAAAAAAAAAATTAATATTGTTATAAATAAAAAAAAAATAGAATAAGAACAAAGAATGTAATAACCCCGAATGTCTTCCCTGGGCAATGTGGGCTAAAATGTATATATATTAGTGCTAGATGCCCAAAATGTTAGGGGATCTAAAAAAAAAAAATCATATGTACATAATTGCCGAATAAAACTAACATTTTAAAACTAAAAAAACGTTTCGGTTTTGGAATTATTTCCTGCTCCTTTGCTCCGCATTCACCTTCGGAGCTATCGCGTAGTGTTGGTAATTAATCAAATTTTTATCCTAAGGTAAGCGACTATGTTCAAACAGGACATTCTAATTACCTTAGTAACAACGGCACAAAGTACTGAAAATTGTGGTAATGCGTTCAAAGCCGTATCCTCCACTTAAGCATGAGACCAGTAGAGGAGACGTAGAGAGGAGTATTAGATGCTTTTGAAATGTGGTGTCACAGGAGATTGGGTAGATAGAATCAGTAATCAGAAGGTTCTCGGGGGAATTGGGAAAGGGAGAGCTTTGTCGAAAAATCTGAGGAAAAGAAAATCATCTCAGATGACAGGACAGAAGACACACGTTGAGGGACAAGGAATTTCTGAGGGGTAGGTACTTTGGGGGGGGGGGGGGGGGGTAAAGAAAGGGAAAGGGGAGGACCTAGATTAAAATATTTTCCTTCGTTGATGAACGGTATGAGATGTAGGACTTTTAAATAAGTGAAAGAATTAGCATGGGCTAGATTCAAATGGCAACTAGTAATTGCGTCAAACCAGTATTAATCAAAGTTTAACTGCCAAGAATAAAAGGCGAAAGTCGACTTAGCGAAAGAGAGAAGTTGAAGCAATTTCAAAAATAATTATTACTCGTCTAAAGAATAATACATTTTAACTTTCATTAAGAGAAAATTTAATAGTTAATTAATCTTATTAAGTTGAATTAATTAAATCATTATATGATCCACGGCAATGTCATGTTGAAATCATCGGTGCTAGATATCAATTTCCCATACTTTCGTTCATTCTTCAACCTCAAAATAAAGTAGTGTAAGCAAGACCGGTTTTAAGAGTATGCCGCTAAAGTCCATTTTTGTTTCTATAGTTCACATTTGCTTAATACATTTGTTTTATACAACAAAAGGATAGAGTTCATTGGTGTTTATCATCCTTTTTAAACATAAAGTTCATCTAGTTTAGATAAAACTACAATTTTAATGGTTTATATAATAAATTATATAATCAAATTAGTTATCTATTTGTTTTTTTTACTTACTTCTTTTAAGATTTGTTAAAAAATGAAATGGGTTTCGAACTTCATTAATTAATTTGTTCTTGGAGAAAAGTGATCACTATTTTAAACATATTTTTATATTTTAATGCTAATGACTATCTTTTGCGTAATTGAAGAACTGTGTTCAATTTGAATTAAGTTGTCCTACACGGTGAAATGAAATTACACAAAATGTAGTTAATTACTGGTTTATTTGTTGAAAAATATGCTGTGAATTTGTATTATGTTATAGTTTTAGAAAGTAGGCTATGTAGAAGGACTAAAACATATTTTTAAGTAACATATATTCTTACATTCGTACGGAAAATATTGGTAACGTCTGAAATACTTTATTTTAACTTTTGAATAAATTGCCAAACTGTCGCCCCTGAAAATTTGCCTCTCTACGCTGTAGCCTACTTAGCCTATTTAGAAGTACGTCCCTGAGCGTAAGCAGTTCTTTTTATCCCAAACTACCTACATTACCAGCATTTCCGGATTACTTTCAGAGAATATATGAAAAACTTATATGGTGCTTGAGGCGACCATCTCGACGTTCTCTCAAAAAATAGAGGTCAGAAAAAACACATCAAGAAATATATGGTACACTCAACAATAATCTAAACTAGAGGTCGAAACCTATGGAGGTTACTTGCCAGCCAAAAATCAAATGAACGTCATGATTCTCATTAATAAAACACAAATAAAGTTGCATTCTACAGTGCATATTCCTTAAAAAAGATTGAAAAATCACAATCTAAATGCAAATCAACTCCCTGAAGAGTCGACATTTGAAAAAAATTAAATCACACATACTATCTACTAATTAAAGAATAGTATTTTTTTAACATATGAATTCAAGATGGTGTTATATTCACAGAATATAATACGTATTAGAAGTGATAACCCTTGCATTTCTACAAAGAAAGAGATAAAATGTAGATAAAATATAAAGCTGAAAGGGAATGAGAAGTGAAAAATCTATAGATATGAAAAATTTTCATAAGGAGTATTCAATGAGATTGTCCTCTGCTTAATGCAAATATACATATATGGTAGATATATAAAAAGAAAAATTAATTATTGATTGTTTTAATATAATAAAAAAAAAATACTATTCTTTGTAAAACAATCTTGGAACGTTTATTTTGAAATTAAACGTTTCAATGCTGGCTAACCATTCTACTAACCTTAAACACAATTTTGACTTTTCTAATCGAAAAATTTTAGATAAAAAACATAATTTAGAAAAAAGATTAATCTTAGAAATTATCGAAATTTTAAATAACAAAAATTCGATTAATAAAACGTCAGATAAGGATTGTTTTTCTAAAGTTTACAAAAAAAAATTTTAGAGAAAAATAATTTTTCATAAATATTTATATTTTTTATTTGAATTAAAGGTAATTTCGTCACCAGGACAATTTGTACAATTGCCTGTTATTAAAATATTTAATTTTTTATGGTTGTGCGAAAATAACTTTTTTTTTGTGTTTTCAATTTTTTGAAAAATTTTTATTGATAAAGGGAGAATTTCTCCTGAAACGTCTAGTTTCAAAATAAACATTCCGAGATTGTTTTATAAAGATTTATAAAATTTATTTGTTAAAAATTATATTTTCGGAGGTTTGACCTTCATCATTAGTCTCTTTAATTAATTGTATCTGTTTATTCTCACGGGGCTGAAATACTCGATCGATTGTTGGTAAATTCTTTTTGTTGTAATAGAAAAGGATCGTTTGTGAAGTGACCAGTGTACTATTAAAACAAAACAAATTTACCTATATCCTTTTGTAAATTTGTTTTTTTATTATTCTCCGATTCGAGCCCTAAAAAATCCAACAAAAAATGTATTAGCCGTATCTCCTGAACGACGACTGGTACAAATTTCAGCTTAAAAAATTACCATTTTGGGGCTCTCCCACACTGTCATTCTAAATCGATATAAATTTAAAAAAAAACTAAGCTTAATTCTACTTAAACAGATTTTTACTGGGATACCTCAGATCCCATGATAAAAAATATTTCTTATTTTTGACTCGAAGAAAATTTTGAACCTTCCTAAAATGATTATTCGATTAAAATTTTAAAACAATTTTTCGGCGAGAATGTAGATATTTGACTTGAAAATTTCAAGTTTGTATTCTATTTAGCTTACGAACTACAATGCTTTGAGAGTTAAACATTCTATTGACACTAATAGGGTTCTGTTTTACTTTTTTGTATGGATCACTAACGAGACCTTAATAATATTAATTATACTTTTCTAAGAAAATTTCCAGAAAGTCATATCCAGTTTCGGCCAAATAATGATTAAATATTTTCAGCAAATTCTAGATGATAAATAAAAACAAAGTGTAAAAAAAAATTTGAAAATTTTTAGAAACTTTTTAAAATTTAAAATATAAAATACTAGGTAGGTTTCACAAAAATAAAAGATCAGATGCTTGTTTAGCACGACTATAGGTATATATTTCGGGGTATAAGCTCACCTTTCAGGAGTTCACAAAGGACAGCTAAGCAAGCTATCTGATCTATTTTTGTGAAACCTACTCTAGTATTTTATTTTAAATAATTTCAGAAATAATTTCTAAATTTTCTTCACTTTATTTAAAATGTTTCACCAAGAACTCCACACCATTCTCCCTTAACAAGAAAAGAAACAAAGATGTTGTCCTCTTTCTTGATGTAAATAAACATATACACATAATATATCAAATATATATGTATATATATTATTTATTTGAGACTATAGTATCGAAGGCTTGGCCTTCATCATGAGTCTCTTTTAATTATAAATATTATTTTTCATGGGCTTAGTATCTCTCGTTGATATTGAAAATTTTTGTTTTTACTTAGCTGACAAGCCAGTAAACATATATAATGTGTGTATTATTATTTGCATCAAGCAGTGGACAACCTTTTTGTTTCTCTTTATGATTTTACAACTCTGCTACTTTAGGCAAAATAAAAACTTTTCAATTAAATTCTAGATGGTTTGTAAGAACGAAAAGATATATGCTTTGTATTTTGACGAATATACCAAAAAGAACGAAAGCTAAAAAGAACAAAAACAAGAGTCAATTAAAAAAAAAACAAAGTGAGCGAAATGGTCAAGAACAAGGAAAATGTATTAACTAATAAGAGAGCGAAAGAAAAGCTTGAAAAAGAAAGAACAAAACAAGTAAATGTTGACATAATGGACATTTAGAGCCTATTGAAATTTATTAAGACCCTAAATCTACTATTAATTATTTGTAAAGAAATTGGATAAAAAAATTTGAAGCTCTCAAAGGTCAGACTGATTAGAGTCTGCCTGCCTGAATGGGTAAACGAGAGAGCACGTATGTGTGCAGATCAAATATTGAAAGGTCCTGCTTTGTTTGCAATGAGGTACTCGGAGTTTCACCGAAATCAACTTTAAATCGTTCTCCAAACTTAGTCTTGTGTAAGTTTTATTAAAAAAATAAAAATAAATAACTCTGATTATTTTAACTCTTTCTCATTGATTGGTGGGATATATTGTTTTTAATGGCTCAAAAATGATTAAAAATGAAAAACAACTCTCAGTTATTTATATAGGGTCTTTCAATAGCCTAGATGTTTTTTAAAAATAAAACATGTAAATACTTTGATTTTTCTGGTGTTTTTTTTACTTTAATAAAATATGCTTCTTAACAATTATATGTGAAAAATGACATCATTTAAATGTCCACCATGAGCAAGTATACATGCTCTCACTCATACAAACAACAACATTTTTAAGGACGCGTTCACACATTTCAGCATCAGGTTTTTCAATTTCGACTCGAATGCTGTTTTTCAGCTGAGAAATTGTTGTTGGCTTATTCACATAGACTTTACTTTTCAAAAAACCCCAAAGGAAGTAAGCTAATGGGGTTAAATCGCACGATCTAGGTGTCCAGTTTACGTCACCATTACGTGAAATTAATCGTCCTGGAAACTTAGACCCCAATAGCTCAATGTAACTTTAATAACTTTAATGCGTTGTTCTAACGTGTCCATGGTTAAAATTGTACATATGTCCACTTCTCAAATGTCATAGATAAAATAAACAGAAAAGTATCGTTCAGAAATTATTTAATACTGACATCTAGGCGCAACTTTAGAAAGACCCTTTATAAAAAATGATTCGGCCGAATCCACATAGATTTTGCACATTTCTAATGACAAAAACTCATTAGAATGCACGATGCTTGGACAACTATTTCTGGGGTCATTTTCAAGTGAGCGGAAAGTCTTAGTTTAATCGCCCGAGGCATGGCCGTCTATGGAGGAAGGCGGTGGCTTCCGATGTTGCAAATAACTAGTAGGATGACTGACTGAATCGTGCAGAATCCAAATTTGATAAATTAGAAAATTTTAATTTTAATATGTTAATGTGTTATATTATTAAGGTTAATTAATAATATAATACTATCCACGATAGTGTTGTGATTTTACAATATCCATGTTCAGTTCCAAAAAAATTCAAATATCATTTAACATAAATAAATAAATTTAATAATTTTAAAAGCGTGAAAGATTTAATTTGACATTTCATGTCTTGGCTGACTTAGCGGTCTTTTGAATTAATATTTGAAAAAAATTTATATTTATTAATTCAATAATTTTTAAAATTCCCTTATAAATATAGTGAAAACTAGAAAAATTAAAAAAAAAGTAGTTTAAAAATATTTTTTTTCAATAAAAGAATTTTAGAATAAACTCCTCATTGAATAATTTTTTTGATTTTTACTTTCAACTTTTTTTAATAGATAATTAGCAAAAATTGTTGCGAGCTACCAAAAATATGACGCCGCGAGCTACCCGTAGCTCGCGAGCGACAGATTGGCGACCGCTGATCTAAGCAATCAATTTTGTAAATTAAATTATTTTGAAGGAGACAATAAAAGAGTGTGTCTTCTGCTGGAATTATAAATTTTATTTTTTTATAACGAGACTATAGTTTCGAAGGCTTTGCCCTCTTCATCAGTCTCTTACAAACATAGAATCTTCATTGATTAAAAACCAAGAAAACTATATGAATAAAACAATATCTGCTAAAATTTTTGAAAAAACAACCCAGTCAAATCATAACAAAATTAATTTCAAAAAAAATAAAACTTTAAAACTATTAAAATAAAAAATCAGGGAAAATGACTTACAAGTGATAAAAAGTGATAAAGGAAATACAATTTGAATATTGGACAATGAAATTTACAAAGGAAAAACCGAGAATTTTATAAAGTCAAATAATTTTGAAGAAATTAAAAATCCAGTTAAAAGTTTTGATAAAATAGTTAAAGAAAAAGAAAAAAATCGATTAAATTAACAGACAAACAAAAATATTCACTCCCAGAAAAGAACCCACAATGTCCACGATTATATTCTCTTCCAAAAATTCACAAGTCTGAAAAATTGGGAGATATTCCAATTAAACATGTAGTTAGTTATACAAATTCAATGAACAATATAGTTCCAGAGATATTAAATTCCAAAGATAGAGGTTTTCGTTTTTCAGACTCTTATACATTGCACTATACAGGATACCGGAAAATTTACATGCATATATAATTATAATTAAGGAATTCTTCTTACGTTTGTTATAAATAACTAAACCAACATTAAACAATAACTAATCAATTTTTTAAGAACATTTTAATTCATAGTTACAACACAGTTTCAGAGATAATAATTAATAAATAATGAAAAATGTATCTCATCCAAGTAGGAAGGGATTACACTAAAAACAAGCTGGCAACAACGCATTTATTTAACCCACTTTAGTACACTTTTTTGACGCTTTTTCGCTTCAGCCATTGGCACAACAGCTTTCAATCGCTTATTAAGAACTTTTTGTTTTATAGATCTCCCTTTATAATGTACTTTATCTGACATTTCTATGATAAAAATATTCAAGCTCGTACAGTGTTGCCAGATTTGTCAAACGAGCACGGGATTGGCTAGTAGTGGTACATAAACAGGAAAAAATTTTGAATCTTAACTGTCTGTACTATATACTCTACCATTAACTTTTTGATACTACTGTCGCGATACAACTACCTTAAGTAGGTAAGAAATTAAGGAAATGATGTAATTAAACAAATACTATTTTCAACAAATTAAATTTTCCAATTTGGATTTTTTGAGGTTCAGTCGACCGTCATGTGCTTATGCAGAGGAACCAGGCCCTGGCTTTTCAAGGGGCGGAGTTTTAGATTAAAAATTATTATTATTATTTATTTATTTTTTAATTTGTCAGAAAATTTTTGAAACATGATATCTATCTATATTCCCCATATTATATATCCACCTGCCTCCCAGAGGCAAAGTGGCTTCCGATATTTATGGGGAGGGAGGTTACCACATTTTCTGAAATTGCGCCCCTCCCCCTAGAAAATGTCTAGATACGACCTTTCTTTTAGATTCAAAAAGGGATATCGACATATTATCCCTCAAGTTATTTACTCAAATATTATCTCCATCCTATCAGTCAATCACAGTACCGATGATTGGAAAATAATTTCTTCATCCTCATCAAGAAACAGCATGAAATTCTAACTAATCCCACTCTTTAAAAGAAGACACTTTTACAAATTACATTAGAAAATAATATAATAAGAGTTACATTAACCCTTTCAGAACACTTGTACACGAACATGTACATAATATTCTAATCAATTTTATTCAAAATTTGTAATAGATAAAACCACTGAAATCGAATGCACCTACATGTTCATGTGCACTACTAAATTGTAGAAATATATTGCAAAAATATATTCAAGTATGCCCTAGCAAATCATTTCAATGAAAAAAATTATTTTTTATCGATGATGTTTAATTCAGGTCTGAAGGGGTTAAAAAACAATCTGTAAGTCGTCCGGCGTACCCGGATCTTTCATGTGACGGGCGAGATGCTGTTATTCGATAGGTGACACTGCTTGGTACCACGAAAATAAATAAAATAAGAATAAATAAAAAATATGAAATGAAAAACTAATTTCATTTAAACATGTGGTAGCAGCTTGGGCTTGGGACCACTAGCTCACTGGATAAGAGCATCAAGCCAGAAACGTAAGAGATACGGCTTCGGTCCCAAAGTATCTAATTTTCTATTTTTATAATTTCAAATTAAAAAAAAAAAACTATATTAGTTTCACTTTTTGTACTCACATCCCTCCCAAAAACTCCTGGGTAGATAGAACATGTCATATCTGGTAGCTCAAAGACCTAGGAAAGAAAAAACATTTTGGAAAAACAATATATATTCAGAGAGGGGGTGGGGTGGGGGGGGGGGGGATATTTTTTCCTCAAATGGTCAATGATATATATTTTATGCTTAATTTTACTTCTTCGAATCATTTTTACTTTATCCAATGCGAAGCATGGGGAAAGTATTGTAATCGGTCTAGCGGCAAGCGCGACTTCAAAGGGTCCTCAGGTAAAGACTACGGAACCCATGGTCTCAATTAAGGTCACAAATTGTAGTATTCAATTAGATTGAATTTTAGCACGTGACGGTTTTGCCAAAAATTACCTGGGATCTCGTTGAGAGGCCAAAAAGTGCCATTTTTTTTTGGAAGTGCGTGGGGATGGATGGATGGATGGATGTTATCGTTTTTTTCGTCCACGATTTTTTCCACACCTTTGCACCGATTGAAATGAAATTGAAAACCTATCATTATTTTAACAAAATGAAGCGCTGATTAGTTTTTGGTACATATCGGCCCACAAACATTAGTATTATACAACATTATTTATTTCAGTACTTTTTTAGTTTTTTCTAAATATCTTTAAAATGACTTAACCAATTTTGATGAAATTTAATATCCTAATTAAGTACCTTGGGGACGACAAAAAAGGTTAAATAAAGTTTTTAGTAAAATTATATTTTAAAGTACTTTACTCTAAAGTAAGTATTTTTTAAATTCTTTGAAATTTATTCATTTGATCTGTTTCAATATAGGGCTCATTTAACCTAACTAAGTAAGAGTGGATAGGCTTCTCTCTGTGAAATGCTAAAAATTTGGGAGGAAAGTTTATAAGTAACCATAGCAACTGCGTTCTTTTCTTATCCGTTACCTTTGCTGAAGACATAGAGGAATCGACTTAAAACCAAAAATAGCCATTGATACTCATCTAGTACTTGAGGAATAACTATTCTATATTGTATTTTTGACGTTTCGGTTTTTATTGGTAACCATTGCTGAAGACATAGAGGAATCGACATAAAATCAAAAATATCGATTGATTCTGATCTAGTACTTGAGAAATAACCATTGGATTTTTGACATTTTGATTATTATTGGTAACCATTGCTGAAGACATGGAGGAAACGGCTTAAAATCAAAAATAACGATCGATTCTTATCTAATACTAGCGGAATAACCTTATTGCATTCCATTTTTGATGTTTTGACTATTAATGGCAACCTCTACTGATAACGTGGAAGAATCGACTTAAAATCAAAAAGACTAAATTCTTTTTTTGGTAAACAACTTCAAAGCTTCTGAAGACATAGAGGAATCGACATAAAATCAAAAATAGCGATTGATTCTCATCTAGTACTTGAGGAATAACCATTTCTATATTGGATTTTTGACGCTTCGATTGTTATTGGTAACCATTGCTGAAGATATAAAGGAATCGGCTTAAAAATCAAAAATAACGATCGATTCTATCTAATACTAGAGGAATAACCTTATTGCATTCGATTTTTGATGTTTTGACTATTAATGGCAACATCTACTGAAAATGTGGAAGAATCGACTTAAAATCAAAAAGACTAAATTCTTCCATTCTTCCATTAATAGACAAAACATCAAAAATGGAATGCAATAAGGTTATTCCTCTAGTATTAGATAATAATTGATCGTTATTTTTGATTTTAAGCCGATTCCTCCATGTCTTCAGGAATGGTTACCAATAATAATCGAAGCGTCAAAAATCTAATGTAAAATTGTTATTCCTCGAGTATTATATGAGAATCGATTGCTATTTTTGATTTTAAGTCGATTACTCCATGTCTTCAGCAATGGTTACTAATAATAACCGAAACGTCAAAAATCCAATGTATAATAGAATGGTTATTCCTCGACTATTAAATGAGAATCGATCATTATTTTTGAATTAAAGTCAACATGAACTGCAAATTGCAAGTGATATCTGATAAATAATAAAGGAATAAACATATTATTTTTTATTGTTAAAGGATAAATTATTAATATATCCAGTACACACCAAGCCAGCAAAATATATTAATATTTCAAATGAATTTGGATAAAGTTTAGCAACGATCCGTTGCAGTTTATTTTTAAATTTGCCTTATATCATATCTGACGGAATTACATACATACCAGTGGTACCAAAACAAGGGATGCTGTCTAAAAAAAAACCCGAAATCTTTCATCTTTAAAAAATTAAAAGCTAAAAGTGACAAGGCGGCATTTCCTTATTTACAGCACGATAGACAACAATTCTTATTTCTTATTTTTATTTGCAACTTATAAATAGAGTTAAACTAGGTTGGAGTTGGTGGTGTTTCACAAGGAGATAATAATTTTAACAATGTTTCACTATAAACCAACACCGCGTTCCCTAAATTTGATTTAGAGGAATAGGAGGACTGATTTATCCAGGTATCTTATTCCCCCTCACCCCGGCATAGGTAAGACATAGTTTTTATAATATATATTACATTTTTTTTTTTAATTTATTTTTCAACCCAAAAAATATCACAAAGAATCTACAACAGCCATAACAAATATCATACATGTCTGCAATCACAATCTCTGGCTAAATAAAAATCGCTCAACATGTTCGTTAAAATTACTCAGAGTTCTTATATCTTTCAAACTTTTAGGCACACACTCCTGGCACTTGAGATAGTGCTGATTAGCTCGGGTGTGTGCTCATGTATATCACAGTTAAATAGTTACTTAATACCAGTACCTATCTGTTTGAGAAAAAAAAGGACAACTTTTTAATTTTTTTTATTAACTGATAAATATTACTGAAAATGACAAAAAAAGCTTATAATCTACTTTCTTATATATTTAGCATTCGATGACACTGCTTTTAACTAAGGTTTATTGCATGAGGTGGTATCTTTGAATTCAGTGCAACTAGCACTTATATTGAAGAAAACGCACAATTCACTCTCTACAGTGCTTACGTCGCGAGACGATTTCTTTTTGTCAGTCCATATATTTCCCATGACGCTAAAGATTCCTTCCACAAAAGCGTTGGATACAAGAATACTACAGACAAGCTGCACAATTTCAAACAAATTCGTTGCTCCTTCTTTTTTGTAAAATCTGCACCACATATTAATGGAGTTTCCTTCAAGTGAAGAAAAAACACTTTGAAGTGCAGCCAGTTCTTCGTAAATGTGCGCAATCTATCTTCCTACCTACTTGGTGTGCTGATCGAAGGCCCAAGAGCGAGATATTACGAGAAATTTCTTTAAAACCCGACAATCTTTTGTCGGACAAACATGAAGATAATTGGATTGTCCGGTCGAAAACTGAACGTCTGGCAACTCTACTTATAATACTTTTTTCCATGTTCATTGAATAAGTCTTTTTTGTACAACTTAACGCCTTATAAACGCCTAATTTTTTTATATCCAAATAGCTTTAGGCGTTTTTGAGTTATTTTAAAAAAAGAAAGCAAAAACACCACTTTTTTCTTGCACAATTGGAATAGTTCACCATTCTATGTACGGAAATGGTAATGTAAAAAGTAAAGAAAATACTTTGAAAACATAACACGGTTCGTAAAGAGACAAGAAATGAATGAGCAGTGCGGTTGACATGGATGGCGAAGAAATCAATTACGGCGCTAGCTTTCAGATAAGCTCGTAGAGCTTCATTAACTTTACGCTAGATTCGTCTCTGTATAAACGAACAATGTAAATTTTTGATCATTATTTGATTCAGGATGTAATCTAGGTTGTGTGTTTAAAACGAGAAAAAAAACCCGATCCCCAACAAGAGACGAATTTCCATTGGACGATTTATCATTTTCTCTTATTTTACCATTCGAAATATCTCGCAAACAAAAGCATTGCTTCAAAGCCTTTAAAAAATCATTTTAGGTTTATAGGCAAAAGGGAAAAATATTATTTTTAGAGATAGAATTATTTTACTTTACCATGCGGGATGCGGTTATTTTTTTGCTTTGTATTTTGGAAATAACTCTAAAACTATTTTGATAAAAAAAATGAGTGAATTCATGGCGTTTCGGTCTACAAAAAAATCTTGTAAGGTGAAGATCGAAATATTTATATTTTAAAAGATTTTAATTATTATTTTTTAAATGTCAGTTACTGTTAATAAATTTTCTGCTCTAGCTCAAAAACCAATGAATATATTTAGATCAGTTTAAAAGCTGATTAGATTTTGGTTGAAATCGGATCTGGGCGTTAAAAAATTGAATCCTTTGTCCGATTTGGACAAAATTTTGCACACTTACTTTTTAAGACCCTTTGGGGGGGGGGGGGGTGCAGGTGTATGGTAAGGTCTTAAGATATCCATATATCACATATTTTTCTATTGGAGGGAAAGTGAAACTTTTGATGTTTCTGTAGAATATTAAAACGGAGTGTAGTGTAGTGTCCCTACAATTTTTTTAAAAATGTTAAGTTATTCAAATTTTTAAATTTCTCTCGGGTTTTCCCCGTATAAAGGGCCTCGCGGTCTTTGCATTTAAACTATAAACCCACTCCTTCTCGATATTAGGTAATTTATCTTTTTTATTGGGACTCAATTCTTTTTCTAGCATCGCACGGGTCTAAATATTGTAGAAATAAATAAAAAATGTCGTCCTTTGCAAATAAACATATACATATATGTAATTTATTTGTTAGGCATACATATATATTTATACTACTCCTTCCCTGGGATCGAATAAAAAATTCTGTAACAGCCCTGACTTCCGGCTCGGCCTCACTAAACTATGTTTAATGTACTGTACCTATATGTTTTCGTATTTAAACATTTTTTTGATAGACGAACACTTATTGCATCAAGCAGAGGACAAACTCATTGATTTGAATGAATTTATTATGAATCAACTACTCTGCTTGGCAAACTAAATCTTTTCAATAAAATAATTAGTTTGGATGACAGTTTTTTTTTTTAATATCAGATACTGTTACGTGTTGAAATATAATCCTTGGGGATTTAAAATTAATGCATACGTACCTTTTGATAAAGAGAGATCGACTAATGATCATATTTATTAACATTTTTATAACATGTACCTACATATATTTGTATTTCTCGTCATAGATGAAATTGGAATCCTTCTAGTCGGTTCAGCCCTTCTAGCAATTTCTCGGAAATTAAAATATTTACAAAAAAAAAAAACTGAAATAACTTTTAATTAATTTCAATTTGCTAGTCTTTTTGTGTTTTTTATTTATTCGTATAAAAAAACCCAAAGATTTTGTTAACTTCAAACTACGTAAATTTCGAAGCTCAACCGCCTTGCATAGTATTTAAACCCCTAAGGGCTTTAGTTTGCAAACAAATTCGATGACCAGCAAATAGAGTATTGAGGGAAGGTTCTATTCACAGATGAGATCAAATACAGTATTTTTAACCAACGATTTGTTTGACAAAAACCAGATGAAGAGCTTAAACAACAAACCGTATCGGCTCTACCGGCAAAACTTTGTGAAGGACAGATGGTCATGTATGGAAGCGGTGGCTTCGAGCTATTGTATCAGCAAAAGAGCTTGAAAATCTCCTTTTCAATGAACAGATAATAAATGTTCAAATGTCTGTGAACATATTGAGGGAAAATTCAAGTGCAAGTGCCAAAAATTAGGTATGCAAGATTAATCTTTACCATCTGATCCAGTGACATGGTTTGGATTATTTTTCGATACTGAAGTTTGTAATTTGATGAAACACCCATTTACAAAATAGAAATGAGATCATCACTTTGATATGAGACTATACAAGTGTACAAACATCTAATAAAAAGCCTGTGAGTTTTTCTATTTTTAAATACGATTGTTTTTTTTCTTTATTCTAACGTCACTAATGGCTATATATTCGCCAAATAATTATCAAGCACTTGAAAGCTGAACATTAAATATTTTACTAGATAAATACAATTCTTTTATAAAACAATTCTCCCCTTATCAATTGAAATGTGGAAAAATTGTTGCTTTAAAATGAATAAAGCAATTATAAATAATAAAATAAATAAATATTTATTTATAGTTGCTTTATATTTTGATTTTAACCCTAGAACGCATAATCCGGGCCTGTCAGGCCCGGTCACACATTTTCCTTTCAATAACTTTCAGAAAAGGGGCCCTATAAATTCCAAATTTTTAATATTGCTTCATTAATTTTCTAAAAAAAATTTATATACCTAACTTTTTCTTGGAGCCATTTTACAAACACAGTCATAAGAAGGGCCTCTCAGACCCGTGGGTTTTCTGTGTATTAAAACAGTAAAAAAGTATTGATATATTATTTATTTTTATAAATCCTCATATAAATTATTAAAAAAAACTAATATAATTATTGAAAAAATGTAGTATAAATCAATAAAACTATCATGGACCTGACAGGTCCAGCTCGTGACTTTGTGTACAATTTTTCATTTTTCTTATATATTTTTTAGAGCGAAGTATGGTAAAAAAAATTAATAAAAACACTAAAAAAGTATTGATTTATTATTTATTTTAAAAATCTTGATATAAATTGATAAAAAAATGAATATAATTATTTAAAAATGTGTTATAAGCCAATTAAACAGATAGTGTGGGCCGGTCAGGCTCCGGCTTGTGACTTTGTGTTTGTGAAAAAGCTTGTGTTTTCTAGGGTTAAAGAAATCTATTTATAAAGGGATAATTTCTCCCGAAAATTTTGGATTTTTAATAAAAGTATTGAAATTGTTTTATAAAATAATTGTACATATTTATTTAGGTACCAAAAGATATCACTAAATTATTTCAAGATCTTTTATTAGATATGCTTTAATTCATGTCAGAAGGGATCGTCCTCCTTCAGTAGGGAAATCAAAGTGCCTAATTTGCTTTCCAAGCAGTTGGATTAGAAAAACACAATTCTTTAAAAAAAATTTAAATACTTACTCGCTTTTAATCATAATAGTCAATACAACCCTACTCTGAAAAAATTATGATTGAGTCGCTGGCAGAATTTTTTATAACTTAGTAAAGTAAAATTTTCTTCATTAGCAAATACCTACGTATTATGTCAAAAGGATTTCTTCTCTATGATTAAACTAACTGCCCAGAAAGCAAGTTAGATACTTGGGTTCGACTTCTGACGGTGTTGATCACTTCTAACGTGAAATAACATATCTAATAAGAAATTTGATTCTCGGCCTTTAAATTCTAAATACCTAATATTTTAAATAATAATTTTTAGTATCCAGCTTGCACTCCGAGTAGTTGGTTGAACCTTTAAGATCCACAGATAATATATATATGTCAGAAAGATATAACTTCAAGAGTACGGCCAATTGCCCGAAATGAAAGTTTGATCGATGAGGTAATCCCTTCTGACATGTAAAAATTATGTCTACTAAGATCCTTGAAACGGCATTGTTTTTTTTTCTTTCAAAAATTAATTTAAAAGAGAAATTTCGTCTCTTTATTTGAGACTTTTTAAAGCTCTTAAATTGATTGTTTCACGTTGGTCGTATTGAATAAACATTCTTTGTTCAAAAAGCAAATAGTTTAGAATAAAATTGATAGAAAATACATTAGATGTTTGGCAGGTCTAAAAAATGTTTGTTTAGTAAAGAAACAAGTGAGTGTATCGAATTTCCAAATATTTTCAAAATTCTTTCATCGCTTAGAAAATCACAATATTAAATTTAATTTATATAAATAGAAAATACAAGACATAAATCAAAGATCTTTTAATTAAGTTAATTTTAAATTTTGACCTTAACTTGGGGCTTCCGATTCAACATCATCATCAAGATGTTGCAGATGGGGTAGCTCTAACGCGCGCGGCTTCCCGACTTCCCAAATTTCATAGCAAATATGTGATTTAATCTTTTTTACTCAGCAGCCCTGCCTACCAGTGGGCGTTAGTATTGAATTAACTAGATTTTTTTGCTTAAAGTGTTTAAAAATGTCTGAAACGTGGAGAAAATCATTTTCACCCATAAATTTTGGCTCTCTGTATGTCTGGATTCCGAGATTAACGTCAACTCCAGAAGAGAAAATCGACAAAAGATTCTATATATAATTATATACAGCGAAGCTTTCCCAAAATTTTATCATCCGGTTCGCAGTGAATTTACCCGGAATTTCTATATAGGACAACATTAGCTCAATTATTCATCAATTTTTATTTTTTCACCTTCACAGTATGCTACTTCCATAGCAACGGTTGCTAAATAGATCAATTTTTCAAAAATTTTCAAATTTTTTCAATTAACTAAAACATTTCTAAGATAAGTAACTCTAATCATAATTATATAACTGTTGGTGAATGCTACAACAAGTTATTTAGAGAGTTCTAAAAAAATACACTCACAAAGAAATCTAGAACAAATTTTTAAAATTTATCTTCAAATTTGTACAACAGACATTACAAAAGTAAATTTATTTTATGCCGGTTCGCCCTAACCATAAGATTTACACCGATTTACACTAAACGGTTCTCCCGAACCGATAGAAAAAGCATCCCCCTATATATATAGCTAACTCTTTTAACACGGTAGATACGTGTAAAAAAGAGGCCAGTTTGAAAATGCAGAAAATAGCATCTATAATTATTATAATTGGCTTGCAATAATTTTACTTTCAATGCAGAGGATTGATTCGATTTGGAATTCTCTAGCATTAGAAGTTGGGGTAAGATCATTTTTAGATGACTTTTATTAATATTTTAAGGTGATTTTAATATAGGTCGAAATAAACAACTAACAATTTATCGCTTGGGTTCGATTCCTGAGGGGACGAAGCCCTCTAATATGTTGTGTAAAAATCCTATACTACTAAAGCGCATTTGCGCCTCCCTCTGTATGTACCTATCTATCTATGTATGTACCTATGTCCGTCCCCTAACAAAAACAGTCGTCATGGTTACCAATATAAATGAAATTATCTATATATATATATATATAAAATTAAGGTTTTGTCTGTACATTGGGGTGGTGGTGTGGGGGGGGTGGGGGTGGGGGGTTTCGGGGGGGGGGTCGAGGAGGGGGCCCCTGATAGGGCCGCCGAAGGCGGGCATTGCATCTAGTATTTCTACTAAAATTTTAGATTTGTCCTTAAATTATTTTTAAACAATTTATATTTAAGATTATTATTTATTACTTGGTTGGCTCTATCCTAAAATCGTTCCAAGTCTTGAAAAGACTTCACATTTTCCTCAATTTATATTTCAATTTATTACAAAGGCGGATCTTAATGGGAGATGACGTACCTAGTCTTGAAAAAGTTTTCACATTTTCAATAGGAAATCAATGAGGGTGTCTCCTGAGGTTTCCAACAACTCTTCTACTCTCGTCAAGAAAATCTTTTCAAATATTAACATTTTTCTTCATTTTTTTTTACTTGGCTTCAGGAACTAAATGTCCATTTAGCCAGCTATCACAGATTCGAATATGTTGCCTGAATCCATTATTTTGAATATGATTAATTATATAACTCCATACCCCTTGATTTTATTCGAACGCTCAAGTCAGCAGAATTTGTTTAACGAAGTATAATATGGAACCACACTTAAAATACTTCATTCTAAAATCTTTGCCTTCACACTCTTAGACTAATCATCTTAAAATTGTTGAAAATGCGTTACCGGTACTAGGATTTCGTTCATATTTTAATTATGATTTAAGTTAGTAAGATGGACCAGATCTGGTCGTCATTCATAAACGCTACGGTGTCTGAATATATTTAAATAAATTTAGATAAATATTTTTAAATATTCGCTCACCCCAGTGAGTGGGGTGCTGTCATAATATTTTTTTTAATACTACTAGGCATGTTATTTTCTAATGCTTACATTCATTATATGATATTAGATTTAATGCAGAGCTATAAAGGTTCTAAACTGTTCTCTTCAACCTCTTTGTTTCTCTTTATGATTGATCATAATATTAGCACTCTATGTTGTTCGGAAAGATGGGAGGGCTATAAAAAGAGGTGGAATCCTCACAATAAACAAAAATGTATAAAAAGTGCATTCTTCTTCCACAATGTAAGGGGCTATACTCCGAGATATTACAAGTTACTTTCACTTTGTCAAATTAAATTAAATTAAACATAAAGATAGAAATCAGATGATGATTGACCAAAAATAAATAAATAGGTTTCCTGGTCCGCAGAATCCAAAAATTGACCTAACATATATTGGTCGATGCGTGTATGTGTACACTTCCTGCTTCTTGCAATGGTAAGTCGTTGATCGATGAAATCCGAAACTTAAAATAGATATGGACTAGAAGAAAAACAGCAAGCTTTTTTTGGTTCAAACCATATTAGAGCGGAGTCCCGAAAACTCGGCCTAATGTGGTCCGAAGGGTGGCCGCGTTTGTGAAAGTGCCGGGTTATCAGAAATGGAGTTAAAAAAGAATATGTCAGTGTTTCCTCAGAAAATACAGTACTGTACTTGTATGTAATGTTTGCTTGAGAAAACAAAAGAGAATAAACTAACCAAATACCCTTAAACAAAGGAAAGGTACTATATGTAGGCGTAGAGCCTGCGGGGGTGCCCTCAGGGTTTATTCGCCCTGTCAGGTGTGGCCGAGTTATCGAGTGCAGAGTTTTCGGGACTCTACTGTACTTGAAATATTTTATCGAGTGCAGAGTTTTCGGGACTCTACTGTAATTGAAATATTTTATTGTTTTTGTTAGAGGTGCGATTTTATTACAAACAGCTAAAAAGTTTATTTATTTATACCACTGAAAAAATGGATACAAGTTAGTATCCGAGGGGAGCTAAATAAAAAAAAAATAATAATAATAATACTGTAGTATTTTTATTTTTTTATTGTTAGGACGGGTTCTAACAGTCTATCGAATCTTGGAAAAAATTCTCAATTATTCCTCCAGTTGAATTATAGATTCTTATTTTTTGTTAGACCAAAATTTTGGGGAATACGAGCGTGTTCCGCCATGGCCATGATGTGAGTTCAGCCCAGAGCAGCTTGTTCTATATAGGTTAAAGCAAAACTATTTTTAGAAATAGACCATGAATTTCGAGAAATGGTAGGTGGTGACATGAAGTGGAAAGTAGCAAGTTGTTTATTCTTAGTGAAATTCCAAAATGTATTTGGTTGTGTACGTATTTTGGTTTCAACCCTGCAGCTAGGTCTAGGCAAATGGTCGGTTATATTGGATAAACAAAAAAAAAAAAACAATAAATAATAATAATAAACCTCGTGGATCGGGCAACCTAACCTGAGGCGTAGGTTATCAAGTAACTCTGCCTATTTGCCTGTTTTCCAGAACCATTTACCGAAATCCTTGAAAATCGAGCTGAGCCCGTGGGATCTGCAACAGTCTCGAAAAAAGGTTATAATTTATCTCTTCTCTTTCTTCTCTCTTTCTTCTTTATTTTATTTTATTTTTTATTTTATTTAAAAAAAGAAATCATATTATTTTATTCTATCTATTTTTTTTTCTTTTTTTTTTTTTTTAATGTTTCATCTTATGACGCCATTCCCGAATCATATAGTATATAAGTAGAAGTCTCGAAAAATCATTTAATAAAAAGTCAATTTATAGGTAGGTATTAATTCTTATACAGTTATTCACACCACTCATGGCACTATTTTATTTTGACAGCGGAACGTGATAGATAAAATTTCATTACCAAAGGTTACTTAAACTATCTTTTAGATATTTTTGTTTTCCGGAACAAAAGGAAGTATATCCCATGGAACAGAGCTCCAAAATTGCATTGAAAAGATTTTGTTTAGGGTAGGAGAGTTGTCGATTCATTAAGTGAAATCAATGAAGTTGTCTCCTGCTTTGTACAAATAAACAATATAACAAAAAATTTACATATTTATATTCGTTAAATATATACTGACCAGTGGCATGCGGTCCATGGATGCGGCGCATCCCTAAAATTTCAAACATTTAGAGTATTTTCATAAATTCAAGAGTATCTTTAAATTTTCAAATTATTATCGGTTATTTCAAATATTTCTATAAAAAACATTTTTTTGTTTAGTTTTGGAAAGTATATTGGTTCTCGAAAAGAAATAAAATTGTTGCATAGTTTCAAGAGGCAATTAATATGAATGATTTTATCGAAAAGGGTGCGGATAGAAGGTTTGACGTCCCCGTCTGCTATATCTTCTAGTTCAAGCATATCAAAGACAAGTTCAGACGAATTTTAAAAGAATAAAACTTGTTTTCGCTGAGGAACTATTAAATTAAAAATAATACAAAAAAGGAATATATAAAGATGATTCGAGAATCTTTGGAATAATCCATTTCAAAGAACTCTCAATATATATAAGATCGGAAATAACTAAGAGTGCTATAGACAAGTCATAGCAATAGAATTAGTAGAAATTTAAAATTTTCTTATAGGACATGCTTATTCATTGTGGAAGATGGTTGATTTCCATCTCAGGGACTGTGGTGTTTTAGTCAAAAGATTTAATTTCTGACTCCTACGCTCCTTACACAAAGCAGTATTCGCTTATTGTGTGTGGGCGAAGGCCCCAAAATATATTTAAAAAAAATCTGATATTAAATTTGAAAAATAACGAAAATATTCATATTCATATTCGATGAAATATGCAAAAAAAAGCGAAGATTAAAATAAAATTTCAAAAATGAAGGGTACTTTTTGGACAGCATCCCCTGGTTGCCACTGACACATATTTATATATATATATATATATATGTTTATTTGCAATTTGCACCCAGTAGAGAACAAATTCATTAATTTATCTTTATTTTCAAAATTTCAAATTACACTATGGATCACGTGACATTTCGCTTGATAGATTATTATTTTTTTTTTTTTGGGGGGGGGGGATACTAGAATCTCTATAGTTTGATCTTGTATAGTATGATACTTCTATTTAAGTGTTAATAATGTTAGTCCAGGATATGGAATATAGCCGGTCAAATTTTGGCCGAGAGCGAAATTTCTAACTCTGACCTCCCGCTTCTACACGATGCTGAAGCAGAAACGCTACTCTATCGATCAAACAGGTCCCCATATAGATCTTTTAAGAATGAACAACTATATATGGGGAAACCTGATTGTTTTTAATTAAAAAAATAAGTTTATAATTCAAATGACATTACTTCGATCAAATAATGAATATTGTTTTGTTTTGTTTTTATTTTTAAACCTTTAAATATTTTTTTTTAAGCCATAGTCAGAGTTATTGATCTTGAACATTTTTTCTGGTTAGACTAAATGTGGAAAATAAGTTAAAATTTTCTAGTTTTTCCAGGGGTTTCGGTTTCTAATTTTGAATCCGTTTATCAAGTGATGATAGATGGTTAGATATAGAGTCAACTCAATAAGTTTTAACCTATTTCATAATTTCACCATATATTGTCTAACCTGAAAAATATTACAGACCATTAGCCTGATCATCAGCACCTCTGCAAAAAAAAATTCTAATAGTTTATTAATCTTGAAAAAGCTGAAAATAAATTTTGATTATTTAAATATTTTAATAAAGTAATGTTGCCGATTGTAAACAATGTATTTTACTAAAAAAGACTGAGAACAACCACTTTTATTTCCTATATGAAAGCTGTTTTTTTTTGAAAGATCTATCCAAATATATCTCACTCGATCGATTGTCCTTTTTAAAACTTTAAAGCTGTGTTCCATGGAATCTAATTTGTTTGTTCTAGAAAAAGAAAATCTCATCAATTGATAAAATATAGATAAATTAAATTGACTTTTGCATTTTGTAGTTTCAGAAATCAGACTAATATTTTTGAAAGCTAGACCGGCTATGAAAAAAATACAGAATTAATTAAAATTTTCTATGGAAATCTAAATATGTACCTGAAATAGATGGCTTGATTGATTCTCGCTTCATTTAGAAAGGGATTAAAATAACTGGATGCAATTCAGAAACGAGGAATTAAACTAATAAGAGACCCGGCCCTAACAAACCCACTCGACTCCCTGGCTCACCGAAGAACCGTTTCTGCCCTTTCCCTGTACTACAGATACTATCATGGTGTCTGTTCAGCAGAGCTGAAATCAATTATCCCCCCTAGAGCCCTCTTTGCTAGAAACACGCGGTTTTCGAAAGCTCAGCACCCCTTCGCTGTCAAATTGGATAAAAGCCGAACCAACGCTTTCGCCAACTCTTTTATCCCTATGACCTCCAGAGACTGGAACTCACTTCCAGCCACCGTCTTCCCCGCAACTTATAACCTTCAGCTGTTTAAGACCCGCATCCACAGATACCTTCAACTCCTAGCCAGCCCATAAAATCCCCTCTTCTTCTTCTTTTCACGATGGAGGGGCCAACCCAGGCCTTTAGGGGATGCTTCTTTTTGGCTATTCTCCTTCTCACGTCAATATCATTAAAAAAAAACTAGTTCAGCTACTGTCACCAAAATACAATCTTTTTGCGAATAGTGTTTTGTTTGGATTTTAGTCTCTTACCACGTTACAAAATGGTTTTAAATATTAGTTGTCTACGGTGACCATTTTTTTATTTGGGGGGGATAAAGGACATATCGATGAAAATAAAAAAAATACCATATAAAATTCATAAGTTTAAACATTTATTACGAAAGTAGTAGCATACAACAATGCTTTATTAAAATTTTATACAATCTTAATTATCACACATACTCACACATAATAATATTAATTTTGATACTTGGCGATTGTTCAATATGTGCGAGGACAATTAACGCCTTTCAATTTATGTATAATTGATTGTTGCATTAAAAAAACATTATTCTTTCCTTTTTTTCTGGAGAACCACCAAAATTGCTGTTGGTATTGTCAGCACACAAAGCGAGTAATTTATTAGTAATTTCAAATTTTGACAGTGATCCCTTGATGCAATTTGTTAATACATATATCTGAAGTTTCTCCAGAAAGATTATTTATATTCAAAACTTTTTACTCTGACACCGCAATTGGGTTAAAAATATCTGAGCAGAATTGTGCATAATTTAGTATTACCATGATTCGAACAATCCGAATAAATAGTTATATGCGTCGACTTTACAAAATAAACGACAAAACGCCTATTTTAGAAAATAAATAAAGTTAGAGGACAGATCAGTGAAATAAAGGACTGTCCTATTAAATAAAGGACGTATGGTCACCGTAGTTATGTCCTATTTCTACATTGTATGATGACTTTAATTTTTACTTTTACATACTTACATTATAATATAAGGTGAAGTATTACATTTATCTCCTCGTTTTTGTTTTTTCTAATTATATTAATTTAAACGCGAAATCCATTGGTTTTAATGGTGGCTTATCTGGAGTAGGGTAAATCGGAGTTTATAAGAGTTCTTTTTCGCATTTGTACTCTTAGTAGTACTGCAGTTCTAAATTTACTCTAGAATCAATCATTTCCTTAAAAATATCTTCTTGTATCTTCCCAGCCCTTTTTATTTTTTTATTTTCTTTCTTTAAACGGGTTAATCTTGACTTATAGATGTTGCACCTTCTGGGTATGGGAATTCTTGTATATTATATTATTAAAAAAACAAATTCACTCGAATTGAGAACCTCCTCCTTTTTTGAAGTCGGTTAAAAAAAGTAATCATACAGTATGAAAATGAACTTTCTAACAAACATTTTGTAACCATTTTGTATAGCTTTATTCGAATAAAAACTTTTCTAACCGATATTTGCAAAAGTTATGTATTATATTTCTGAAAATTTGATTTTTCTATAATTGGTTTTAAATTTAGAAAAAAATTTTTTGTTAAAATTTAAATTTAAAATGAGAATTTACGAAGGCTATCAAAGATGTTATTAGATAAGTTGGTTTTTAGGTATGTCCGAAGGTCTGTCGCCGCCTTACCCGGGAATCAGGATTGAATGCCCGAATAGTGTTTTTAGTACCTGGGTATGCTTTCTGATGAGGTAACATATAAATAAAAATATCTAATAATAATTTTGATAACCTTCGTGAATTTGTATTTTAAATCGAATTTGGGTTTAAACTAATAGTAAATATAATTTCAAGTAAAATGCAAATTATTTCAAAATTCGAATAACCCACTTGTTATTTATTAGTTGCAACTGAGTTGATTTTTGGTAAACTGTCACAAAAAATCCCATGCCCGAAATCTGAAGGAAAGTTCACCAAATAAAATTGGATAGAATGGTTTCCTGCATTGTTAAAATATATTTAAATATAAAAAAATATATTATAACAAATATTTAATAAGAGAAAAGGGGTCGATATGATCCGGTTAAGCTCTCGGCGGCGATAATATATATCTTTAAAGCCATTGTTTTTAAAAGGTCGCTAAACAGTGGGAAAATAAAACAATTCTTGCTGTTCGAAAATTTAGAATGAAATGTTATAGTTTCAATAGAAAATTTTAATTGGTATAATGTATTTTACCATGGCTGATTTGACCGTTTAAACCAAAAAATTCTCAACATTAATTTTATTTTATTTTGTATTTATATAATTTATTGAATTTACTTCTCAAATACATGATTTTCTTTTCTATTTCTTTTTCTCTCTATTTAAATTATTTTTCCTCTAGGCGGATTTCACTTTTATTATTTTAAATTGAATCATTAGCCGTCTAAATTGATAGAATTTATCAGGATCCGAATGAATGTAATTAATATAAACTCTAACGCCGTTCACATGTAATTACCTTTATAAAAACATCTGTTATAGAAACACCCTGGTTGAGAATAAAATAATCATTTATTTTTTTAGCAAAGCTGACTTTCCTGCACATTTTGGGTGTTATTCTCAAAAACTTCAATGTCACATTACATTTTTTTTTTTTTAGTTTAGATCCACCTACAATGACCGATGACCATCTCTCGGATTACATCTTCATACAACAATTACTAAGCAACTATGGTTTGATAAATTCTTTTATGTTTGTCATATGCATGTACCAATGAATCTTTTAAAAAAAATTCCAACCCATTTACTAGATCTTAATTAGTTATGAGAGAGAACTTGTTTTTTCCGAAGAACACTTTGTATTTAGTGGAATAGAGGAGACTTTAACAAACGATAATCAATCCATCTGTTGGGCTAGTGTGTTTTTGTGTGTTTTTTTGTTATGGAATTATCTTGGTTTGTTTTAGCTGCTCAAGCCTCCATCTGGGGTCCCGAGGATGTGTTTGTCAAGAGAGGAAGCACCATCGCGTTAACATGCTCGATCAACGTACACGCAACCCCACCAGGATCAGTGCTATGGTACCATGGAGCTGCTGTTGTCGATTTTGACTCCCCAAGAGGTGGGATCAGTTTGGAGACGGAGAAGTCGGAAGCAGGAACTACAAGCAAACTACTGGTGACTAAGGCATCTTTGGCAGATTCTGGAAATTATACGTGCGTGCCGTCCAACGCTAACCCGGCCAGCGTGCTCGTTCACGTCCTCAACGGTATCTATATTTTTATTCAAACACAATTTAAATACAGAGAAATTGGTGCTTTAGTCTAAAACCAACATAACGCTACTGTGACGAAATATGCTTCTAGGAATTTTTTTTTTTGAACAAAACTGTTACACCTATAAGACGGAAATGATCCTCGCATCCCAAAAAGACCAGGACATTTTAGAGGTTAGATGGAGTCGATGGCACCCCAGTGGATGCGATCTTAAATAATGTTAGGTCATGGGATAGATCAGAGGTTTCAAAACTGTGCGCCGCGAAGTTTCATAATTAATTGAAGCAAGACATTTGGCCTAATTAGACAAAAAATTGAGAAGATAAAAATGTATTCATTATATATTTTTATCACTTACTTACCATTTACATACTTTTACTGAGGGTGGGCGCCATGGAAAAATTTTAATTGAAAAAGGGCACCGCGACTCGGAAAAGATTGGGAACCCCTGGGATAGACGGAGATGGGATGAGAGTTTCATACTCTTGAAATCATAGGGATAAACATTTTAGTGCATGCATTTGTTAAATTTGTATCTAATTTGACCGTGGAGGGTTCCTGAATGTTTAACAATATTGTAAATGAAGCTTTACTAGGGATTATTAACTTGGCGTTCTATTCTGACCCAAAAGCTCTTTTGCACCTACTCAATACTCAACTTCCCGTCACTATAACAATCCCAAAATATGTCCCCTTCTCGAATACGTCTAGCACCTACATTTATCCTAGATAGAAAGTCAATAATCCCCATCAGAAATCATTCGCACGAAAGATCTTTTTTAAAAATACAATATCATTTTGTGATCAAATTAGAATTAAATCGAAAATTTGCCAATTCTATTATTCTTGACTTCCAAAGAGTCGACTCTATTACCATGTCCTCCAAATTTTAATCCTTCAAGACCAGCCTCCTCCTACTAATACCTTTGATATCGAGCCAACAACTGATTTTTTCTTCCTCTTTCTTTCTAAGATACGAAATTCTCTTCTAACTTATAGGTTTTAAATTATTCATTAAAATAAGAAAACGTTTCTAATCGTCAATTCATGTTTGATAACAATTTGTATTTTCTTTTATATAATTACTCAGTGATTAATAATTTAATTAAATAATATAAAATCTAAATTTGTTCAGAAAATGTTAATAAAAAGTTGAACAATGAATGTATTTGGGGCTAATTCCATATCATGTCAGGTCTCATGTTTTATATAACAAAAACATAAATACAAATGTTGAATAAATAAAACAAACACTTTATTAAATATTTTAAAGTGCTTAAGTATTGTATTTAAATAAAGGGTATTCCAGAAAAAAGATGGAGTTTTTCCTTTGTTTTTTTGATATATCGAAAAGGTCATAAATTATTTTGATAAAAATATTTGGGATATATCACGGCGATAAAGCATTCAAAAAATTCTTGATAGTGAACATTCAAAATATGATATTTTAAGAGATATTAATTAATTTGTCAACATTTTCGTGGGTTCGTGAGTTTTATCATATAATTTTTTAAGTAGACTTCAACTTAAAAACAATAAGAATATCAAATTGGAATTTTATATTTGCTTGTTTTATATTGAGTTTAAGATCTGCTCAGTTTTTGTTGAAATTAATACCTTTATAAAATCATTTGGATAATATGCAAAAAGATAGATTTTTTGTAGTTTTTTTTTAGATATTTTGAAAGATTAAGCATAAGACTATTTTAAATTGAAAGTTTTTGCCGAGAGTAGCAGAATTTTTATATATTGAAGGAGACAATAAAAGAGTGTGTCTGTCTTCTGCTGGAATTATAAATTTTATTTATTTATAACGAGACTATAGTTTCGTTATAAATAAATAAAATTTATAATTCCAGCAGGAGACACACTCTTTTATTGTCTCCTTCAATAAGGCTATTTTTTATTTTATTTTATTTTTTTTCAAAAATTAAGATTTTCTGAAAATATCATTTTGACCATGTTTTCCGAGGGTTGAACCGCGACCTAATATCGTCTACACCTACTTTCACTTCCACTTTAATTTCAAAGTAGAATACAATAAATGAAGGAGCATTATCTAATGAATTCCAAAATAATTCCACATAATTCAAAAGACGGTGTACACCTAATTCCAATCGCGGCTCACCCCTCGATGTTTACTATCTCTTTTGTAGGCCATAACACCGTGGTTTTGTCTAATTATATTCATCAAAATATTTTAATCCGTTTTCAAATATTTACAAAAAGTCTAAGTAAAATCAGCAATGTTGTCCTGGTGAATCCAATAACATATCTCTATGTAGAATGTTGGTTGAGTTGTCTATCAAAAGAAAAGTTTCTGCTTAAACTACTTAGCTTAGATATCTCATTAATTAGAAAATTTCATCAGAATTTCGACACCTGTTTCTGGACTCGTTTTCAAGTGTTTTGGGGAAAGCCTGTTGAAAGACTCAGCCCCTCACTTCAGAAATAGGTGTCAGAACGTGGTGTATTCTAATGAGATTTTCTCATTGAAAAATGTCTAAACTAAGTAGTTTAAGCCGAAACTTTTCTTTCCATATACCTCTTTGTTATTATTTATATTTTAATTAAAAATAACATTTTTCCCATATCAATGGTTTCCAACCTAGGGGTATTTACCCCCATGGGGGTAAAATAGCTTTTTTAAGGGGGTAATCCGACTAATCAATATAATTATGTTGACGGTAACGGATTCAATTTTTCCGCTACGGGACGGGGCGAAGTGAGGATGGATATTTTTTAAAAAGGGGCAAAGACAACTTGATTGGGCAAAGTGTTAATGAAACTGAAAAGAGAAGGAACCATTGTTCTACATCATTAATAAAATAAATATATTATAAATGAATATAAATTTATTTCTTAAATTTTAATATAGGATAGGGGAAGATGCGTGATAAAGTTATATGTATGGCCTCATCATCTTATTTGTCTAAATTTTACAGTAATTAATTAAAATCTGAAAATAATTCTCTACTCGTAATAGACCGAGAGCTAATGGACATTTTGGGCGATTATTTCAGAATGCAAATAACATATCCCATACTCCAGTCGTCTTTAGGTGTAAATCACCCCTGAAGATGTCAAAAATATTGTAAAACCAAGTGATGTCCCAATTGTTATATTTGATTTCAGGACATTCCCAATGACAATATTTATTATTTTATTGGAAAAGGCAGAACGATAGCCCATTCACTAGAGAGGCGCCGAAACCCCCTCCCCCTAAAGTGTCAGATTTAGTTAAAATTGCATGACAAGCAGATTGTTTCTTACACATTTGGGAAACTAAATTCGGATAGCCAGAAAGAAATTCCAGTCGTTTCCCGCTGATATAATATCTCAAACATCTCTAATTCAACTCAAGTCTTATAAAATTTCTTTGTTTTTTAAAGTTTTTTTTTTTATCTTGAATTACATTTCTTATCATTATTTTTAAAAATATTTATTAATTAAATATTATTAAATTAGGTATTATAAAATTAAAAAGGGGTCCAGGGGACGAAGCCTTTTGGCTAGCGTCGCAGGTAATATTTACATAAAACTATTTATTTATAAGCTGTGAAAATTAACAGACATGCAAATAAAATTCTACAAACAGAGCTATTTATGCTTAGTTTTCATGAAAGGAAGCAACTTAGAAACGTTTCTTTATCGATAGAAAATTATAATTATAATTCTTCCAAACGATGCGAGGTATATAGAGACACAAATTGAGATCAGATATAGGATATCAGTTTTTGACAGAAGGAATTTTCTATAAATAAAAAATTGTTCTTATCTTGGTTGTTGATTTAATTGTAACAGAAAAAGAAACGTTTCAGAGAAGCATGTTTGCTGAAACGTTTCTTCATATATATGATGATTACTCATAGTATGAAAGATTTTAATTGGCATTTGTGTTTCTCAATCTTGTTTCCAGACTGAGGATGGCGAAGCATGTTCGCTGAAACGTTTCTTTTTCTGTTATAATTAAATCAACAACCAAGTTAAGAACAATTTTTTATTTATAGAAAATTCCTTCTGTCAAAAACGGATATCCTACATCTGATCTCAATTTGTGTCTCTATATACCTCGCATCGTTTGGAAGAATTATAATAATTGAGGCCTTTCAGTACTTTTATTTTTATAGAACAATAATTGAAAAGTTTTCGAAACTATAGTCTCAAACAAATAAATAATATATATACAGATATATCATCTTGATATATATGTGTGTATGTTTATTTGCATCAAGCAGAGGACAACCTCTTTGTTTCTCTTTGTGAATAATATTAATATTTAAATATTTTGAAATCACAGACAGTAACTTTAAATTTGTATAAATATATAGTATATGAGTTCAGAAACTCATCCGATTCCAAACCCACTTTTGGAAAATTTATACCTTTTTGTAAATTAGGTTTATTATTTTTATACAAAACTCCTGGCTCTGGTTTTCATCACTAGAGCCTTCTTTTTATTTCTTCTGAAATTGTTTTCTAAAGAATTTGGGATTTAAAAAAACATACGTTTTTTGGTTTATAGACTTAATTGGATTGGCCTCTGAACGGCTCATACAAACACGTATAGATAGATATATTATACCTATACTTAAATTTATCTCTAGGTTATTCCTAATCAATATTTGAAAACATTTAGATTATTCATAAAAAGAAAAATCTTGCCTTGTACGCACCAAACGCCTGAATGTAGGCAATCCATTCGTCGCCTTCTTCCTTAAGGCTGCGCAAAATTTAGGCTCTGCCTATACTTGAGTTTTCGATTGACAATGGATTTTAGTGGTCGCTAAACTTCTTTGACCGTCGAACCCTTCACGAAGAGCTTCTTGAAATTTTATCAAACCCCTCTATTTTACTTTTTATGTAATTGTAATGGAACAAACAAAAAGAACGCCAATGTAAGTTGATATTTTTTAAATATCCCTAATTCATTTATTCATTAAAGATCTCTTTTTCTCAAAGATATACAGATGAGTAGTAGAAAATATCGTGATTTATATAGAAACTATAGGGACTAATTAAATATTGGACAAATATAAATGCACATATGATTTATATTTTTCTAATCGACCTTTATTTGATGCAATTTTTAATTTTGAATATCGATTTCAAATATAGTTTAACAAAGCTATTAGAAACATTCTGTTAAAAAGGCAGATCTTATGAAATGAATTGAAATTTTAACTAAATCTGACACTTTTGGGGAGGGCTTTGGCTGCCCTTTTCGACTGGGCTATCATTCTGCCTTTCATATAAAATAGTATATATTGTCATTGGGAATGTCGTCCTGAAATCAAATTTAATCATTCTGAAATGACATGATTTTACAATATTTTTGGCATCTTTGTGGTCATTTACCCCTAAAAACAACTGAATCCGACGAGTAAAAATTTCACTTTCGGGGTGTGCGCTATTCATACTACAGTATGGGATATGTTATTTGCATTCTGAAATAATCGTCCAAAATGTTCACTAGCTCTTAGACTATAACACTTTTTCACAATAAACAAATCAAATTAAGAAACCTCCATAAAAAGAAATTTGATTTAATTAATTAAGCTTGTATTAATATTTTCTGTTAACGGATTTTTTAGTGAGGGTCAATTGTATGATTTTTTCGGGTTCTATGTAAATATATAATTAATTATATTATTTTTCTAATTACATTCTTGGTAACTAAGAGACATTTATTTATTTACATCTTTTTTAAACTTCCTTTATTGAGAAAATGTCCTAAATAACAAGCAATTTTCTTTTTTAATTAAATAATGCACATATATTAGTCTTTTAAACATAACTTTCTTTTAACTTAATTTCTAAGCCTGTCTGTCTTGGTAGATTCTCGTAATTGAATTTCGACTTATTTCTAGTGTTTTATTTAAATATTCAACCCTATTTTCGATTAATATCAATTCAAGTAATTAATTAATAGGGAAAAATTCAATTTATTGAGTGACTTATATAATAACCTGGAGATTTTTTTACTATTTTCATTATATTTTTAAAAGTCTACATTATATTTTTATTTTTAATAAAATTCGAAGATGTTGTCATCTATTAGATCCGAGATGGAATGGATTATTTTCAATTATATTAAATGGCATGGTTATTTGCTTAAATTTAGAATCACTTTACAAATAAAGATTTAAATCTTTGAGTAAAATATTTAGCGTGATATATTATGCCAAAGGATCCACCTCACAGGGTAGCTACTTGGATGGGATTGCTAGTTTTGGTACTCGGGTTCGATTCCCAAGAAGGTACAAACAATATTTATGATATATAATTAAAAATAATTCATTCCACCTTGGATCTAATAGATGACAGCCTCTTGTGATTTTCTTGGAAATTTTAAGTCTATTTCTATCGGCACTTTTGAATATTTTCATTTATCAATTCCTGTTAAATAGATAGTGAAATATTTTATTGTTATCGCATATATTTACATAAATATACGAAAATTCAAAAAATCTTGTTAGAAGTAAGTCTAAATTGGATTTCATCCTGACAAGCGGATAATCTAAATTAAAGAAATATAATGTGAAAAACAGACTATAGTTGTGACAATGAATAAAGGGCCTTGATTAGAGGTGGTCTTTTAAGCTTCTTTACCCTTTTCTTAAGTCGATTTTTAAACCTTCTTTTGTTGGGCCGAAGTAGAAGTAAATAGCGATGCTATCGGTTTACTAGTTGATGAGGAGGAATCAATCCGCTTCGGATATTACTGATAAATTTTTAAATATTTTAAACTTAATTTATTGTATGGAATTTTTTAAAGCTACAAACAAAAAAATGAAGGGACATATTTAGAAATTACGTAATAAGCTCTTTTTAAAATTTCCAATCAAGAGTATATTCAGAATGAGTCTTTTCTACTGCAGGACCCTTCTTCCCTAAAATTCAACTAAATGACAACATATTGGAGAATGGACGAACTATCTTTTTGTCTCCATATTTCTACTTTATTCAATGCGAAGCAGAAGTAATAATAATAATCGGTCTCGCGCCACTACAATTTGTATTTATATATGTCGGATTCAGTAGGTGACACCGTCTCTCTTGATTTTTTTTAGAAATCCTAACATACTATCGGCGAATTGAACTTTAATATTTAGATGGAATTTCTAATTTTATTTGCACGAAATTTTCTCTGGAGAGAGACGGACTGGCAGAACTTTTAATTGAAAGTAATAGAAGGCAGCCCCGAGGTAGTGAGGAAAGAAAAAATTAACCCATATCCAAATAAGGTGTAGTTTATTGGATTCCTTCCCCCTTTTCCTTTTAAACCAACGTTTCAGAGGATTCTTCCCTACTTCTTCAGGGTTTCAAGGGGTCAATGAAGGAAACAAATAAATTTTAAACACTGCTGTGGAGAAAGGAAGGAAGCATTTTATTTGTTTCCTTCATTGACTCCTTGAAACCCTGATGAAGGAGGGAAAATTCCTCCGAAACGTCGGTTTGAAAGGAAAGGAGGAAGGAATCCAATAAATTACACCTTATTTGGATGGGTTAATTTTTTCTTTCCTCACTACCCAGGGCTGCCTTCCATTACTTTTAATTCTAATTTTATTTTTCCTTAACCCTAGAACGTACAAGTTTTTTCACAAACTCAAACTTGCAAGCAGGGCCTGCAAGGCCCACAATATGTTTATTTGGTTTATAACACTTTTTAAATAATTATATTCATATTTTTTTAATAATTTATATGAGGATTTATAAAAATAAATAATATATCAATACTTTTTTACTGTTTTTACTGTTTTAATACACAGAAAACCCCTGGACTAAGAGACCCGTCTTATGGCTTTGTGTTTGTAAAATGGTTCCAAGAAAAATTAGATAAATAAATTTTTTTTTAGAAAAATTATTTAAAAACACTTTTATTATGTATTAATAAAGGAATATTAAAAATTTGGAATTTATGGGACCACTTTTCTGAAAGTTATTGAAAAGAAAAGGTGAGACTGAGCCTTCTAGGGTTAATGAACAAAATAATTTACCGTTTATCGATAAATTCAATTCTTTTAATTTTTTGAATATCTTATCAGCAACAATGAATTTAGAAAGGGTAATTAACCATGCATCAAGTCATATTATTCTTGGGCACGACTATTACGACCAAATATTCGACATAGAATAAAAGTATAATAATAAAACTGGAGCAAGATGCGAGGTAGGTTTCACAAAAAAATAAATAAAAGAAAATTGAGTTTTGAATTCGATATATTTCGGGGGTGAGCCCAGTGGCGTATCTAGGGGGGGGGGGGGGCAAGGGGGGCATCATGCCCCGGGTGCTACTCACAAAGGGGCGCCAAATTGTCCTCAAAACAAAAAATTGCTGGATAATTTTTATTTTTATTATAATTGATTTCTGGAAAATAAATTTTAAATTTAGTGCCAGTGTAATATAATAAAAGTTAATTCGTAAATAAAAAGGAAAAAAAGGAACACTAATAGTCAAAATCAAACTGTAATAATATATCCATAGTAATTAGTTTTATTAATGTATTGTAATCATATTAATATTAAATAGACCTATGTATCTCCTTAGAGATAATAAATTTTTACTTTTTTATTGTTTTAAAACTGCGTGTTTTTAAAATATTTCTTTATAAATATGTAAAATAAATAATATGTATCTTTTGAGCTAATTCTAGATGATCATATACATTTCAAAATCTAGTCTTGTTTTCTCAACTACATTTTTTTGTCTCAAATTTAAAGCCTAGCTTGAGCCTATGACTTTATTTATTTATTTATTTGCGAGTATATTTTACATATAATATTATATGGTTTTCGAATGGGGGAGGGGTTAAGCTCGCTATGTCACTGGTGAGCCCATCATCAGGAGTCAAAGAAAATAGTTTTCTTTGACTCATGATGATGGGCTCACCCCCGAAATATATCGAATTCAAAACTCAATTTTCTTTTATTTCTTTTTTTGTGAAACCTACCTCGCATCTTGCTCAAATTTTATTATTATATTAAAATGTTTCACCTAGAACCAACACCTAACTCCTTAAAAGTTATAGAATAAAAGTAATGTTATTTCTATACTAAAATGATTAAATATTACAATTATAACTCAAATGGAAGTTTGTAAAGCCAGTAATTTGATTGGAATTTTGTATGTATGTTTTAGGGGAGCACCCGGCCGCAATGCAGACTGGAAGAGCTGGAGGGAGTCCACGACCTATTGCTGCGACGACAGCGGTTGCTTTAGGAGGGTTCGCCCTGGGTCTTTACGGGTTGGCTACTCGTCTGGGTCGGAATTGCAGATGATGTGAACCCGAGAGCTGCCAGTGCACTTCCCATTTACCAACAATGACTTACCTTAGTGTAGTGAATCGAATCGAACTAGCCTAATGCTAAAAGAAATTGAAAAGACTATGTATGCAAAAGCCTCTATAACAAATAGTGACAAATAATAGTCAAATGTTATATAACATAAAATTATACTATGGTTCCATCTACCTGCTATTTTTCCGAGCCCTTTTTTAAAGCATCATAAAAAATTCAAATTATTATTTTCATCAGGTAACATTAACTTGATTTATTTGGAAAATCGATAAGTGATTATAATTGAATACATTTATATATACACTCACAACAATAAAAAAAAAAATCGGACACTAGATAATTTTAAAATAGTATGAAATAAAGACAATTTTGACTATTCCTATTTCTCCATTATCTTAAAAATTTTATTTTGACGCCCCATTCATGCGCACAAAATGAGCTCGAATACGGCCCTCGCCCCTTTTACCTTAGAATCTTTTTATTTAAAAAGCTGTAAACATTCATTAAAGTAACTATCTTATTGTGCATTCGACTTACAACGTACGTACTCACTCAGAAGAACTGAGCATGCATGAAAATTTCAAGTACCGCATGCTTAGTTCACTCAAGTGCAGTGCCGGTGCATTAATTCAAATACGTCAATGGTGTAAGTATTTTGGATGAAAATTATTTTGGTTGCTATAAAATAATTAGTTGGAATAAAATTAAAAGTTTTTTCTTGCCGAGAGTATCTAGGTTGTTTGATTTTTTAAGAAGAAATCAATATTGGTGTTCTCTGCTTGATATATATTTATATTAGGGTGCTCCTTATTTTGGATATTTTGGAATATTTACGCTGACAGAGGCTCATATGGTTGGAAATAAATAAAAAATATCCCCCAAGTTTCAAGTCTCTATCTCAATTTTAGACTAATGCTATACAGCGATTAAGCTTCCCATCTAAATAACATGGGTTTTGGGCATTGAACGATCAATTTTTATTCCAGCCAAAGAAATGGTTCAAAAAATTTGAATCTCTAGACTTTATCTTTATAATAGTAGCTATCCTTCAGAATTTTTACAGATTTTCAGCTATTACTATTTTGGAGTTACATCTAGTTAAAATACTGCTTTATCTTAGTATTAGTAAGCTAAAGACTCCAAAATTATAATAGCTAAAAATCTGTAAAAATTTAGAGAGTTTCAAATTTTTTGAACCATTACTTTGACTGGAATAATAAATTGATCGTTCAATGCCAGAAACCCCATGTTATTTAGATGGGAAACTTAATCGCTGTGTAGCACTAGGTTAAAATTGAGATAGAGTCTTGAAACTTGGGGGATATTTTTTTATTTATTTCTAACCATATGAGCCCCTGTCAGCGTGAATATTTGGAAATATCCAAAATAAGGAGCACCCTAATATATAAATAATAAGCTTTCTAATTTACTTTCAGAAAAATAAATTTAAATGTGAAAGAACTACGAAACTATTGAAATGTTAGTTTCTTTCACATTAGGCCACGTTTTTTATTTGGATTTAAATATAAAGTTTAAAAAATCATATACCTATCCAAAATATTTTTAAAAAATTATTTTAATTCATTTTCTTTTAAAAATTTTCGAGTGTCCGGTTTTTTATTTTGAGTGTATATTCAAAATTATTTAATGATAATAATAAGGGTAGGTCTTAAAGATATGGAGAAGATTAAGGAGCCTAAATCTGGTTTCATCTTGATTTTAAACTGTATAAATAAATAAATAAATATATATATATATATATATATATTAATATATAAATAATAATAATTTCAGTATTTCAACGAGTATCAGCTAGAGAATAGAAATCTTCATCAATATTTTCACATAAAATATGTGAAATCAAGGTGAAGCACAATGAGAACAGATAAAACGGCCTAGTTTTTATTCTTTTATCTATTGATAATGATGATAAGGAATTTAAATCAATATATGGATTTGAATAAAGTTATCAATAATAGAGAACTTGATAAATGAATCAAATTTCAATTCAATTAATTTTCTTAAAAACAGAAGTGCGTGTGATTGAAAAACAAATAAAAAAAATAAATAAATAAATAAATAATAAAAAAACAAACATTTTAAATATCAGCAAAGCTTTAATTTCGAAATAGGCTAAAAATATGAGAAAGTTGATTAATGGACTTTGAAACAAGACTGACACTTACTTATATAATATTATAACAAATGGGTAAGAGTTAAAAAAGATCGAGTTGGAAATTTTCTTCTTGGAGCAAAGTGTCAATTTTTAAAGATTTTTGATTTTCAGAGTAAGCGTCCCCATTCTGCCTGGAAAATCATTTGCTGCCCTGGCCTCTATTTACACATTTAAATAGATTAAGCAAACAACACTTTTATTTTATTTATACCTTTCCAACTTCAATTTGGGATTAATCACTTTCATCATGGGAATTATCAAATTCAAATTGGTAATAGTAATTTTTGGTAATCCTTGTAGATATTCCCAAATTCAAATTTGATCATTCCCTTTTTGAAATGTATTATTTCTATTTCGAAATGCATAATCTCATTTTGAAATTGATTAATCTCAATTTAAGTTGAAAAGGTATATAGGTACATACTTTTTATTTTAATATTTTCTAATTCATAAATAGTCTTTAATTAATTGGAAATTTCATTAAAGGGTAATTTGAACCAATCAATTTTCTTAAATACAACATATATATATATATATCAGTTTTATTTTAAAATTAATTATTGAACCAAACAAGGTTAACATTGTGGTTTTGGTCGCAGTGTCCAACATTTTTACTTTCCCATTTATTATCTTTCTAATTAAAAATTATCAATGATTGGTATTTATGTATAGAGGGTTGTCAAAAATATTACAAAATAAATGACCAAAAACACATGATGCTGTTAACTAATTTTTTTTCTCTATCAAACAAATTATTATAACTCGATTAAGTTTAAAAGAAAGAACACAGATTGCAGCCTGGTTAGAAGTGTTTCAGTTACTGTAAGTGAGACTTCATTATATTCAGTTCTCGGTCTGTTCAAATTCATACTTAATGTTTTTTAAATAGGTCTGTTCATGCTGAGTATTGCTCAGAAACCAGTTCAATTGCGCTCATAGTGTGAACAGGTCTATTTAAAAAAACGTTTAATAAATATTAGACCCTAGCGAGAGCAGCATATAGTGTGGATCAAGCGCCTAAATATCAGGAGTGGTTAAAGAAGCCCGCCGATCCTCCGAGTGGCTTAGGGTGTGGCCACAGCAGAACGGTATAAAAACCTTTGTATGCTGTGGGAGTTAATTATTAAGGTGAACAATTTTAAATCGAGTTCAGTGGGTGATATTTTTCTTCACTAATGAATGTGATTGAAAAACATACATACTGCAATCATTCTTCATTCTTCTCTTTGACATTTTGCAATATTTTGTTTGAAACAGCATAAAATTTCATAGCAACATCGTGATTTGGTTATTTGAGTGATAATATTATATTCCCTTAACCTATATATTACAATATTCAGTTATATTAAATTTTTCACAATACCCATAATATTTATAAAATAGTAATTAAATATTATTTATGAAATAGAAAATCTAAATAAATTTTAAATATATAAAACAGAGTAATCATTGCAAATTTGGATAAAGGCTGAGTTTTTTTTTTTTTTTTTTTGATATTGAATTGGAGATACTAAAAGTGATTAGACCAAGGCATTTTAACTTTTGGTTATGATTATCGAAAATGACATGAGGGTGAATTTCTTTTGAGAATTTAAATGATAAGGGTCTTGATTAAATTAATTTTTCACAGTGTTATATGAATAAATTGCTCACAAGCTCCGGTAAAAGAGTTATAGACAACCATCTTGACCTAGCTTAACTGGAGAGGTCAACCTTTGGTACTTGAAATGATAAAAGAATTAAAACATCACTTATAAGGTTTTAGAAAATTTAAGTTTTTCTTCAAAATTACATACTTTATTGTAATTTTCAATTTTATTAAATAAAATTAACATAACATAATTGGTATTCCAAACATCGTCTTGTTATGTTATTTATTATAATAAAATAAAAACTACAATTATTTTATAGAATATTAAGATTAAATCGTTTTTATAAATAATTATGTTTTCACATATGAGTGGTCCTAACTGAAAAATTTAGTAATTTTTTTATTTCGAAATGATATTTGAATTTTGTTTGTTGACTTATTATTATGATGAGTAAATTTAGTAATTATTAAGTGACTAATTTTTCAAGTTAATAAACGATTTGAGATATGGGATTAATGGAATAAAGTATGGATTAGATTTAAAGGGATGCAAGTTTTTGCATCAAACCAGTCTTATGAATGATTACTCTACGCTGATGAATTAATTTCATATATAAAATTAAATTATATAGTATTGGAAGAGAAACTTCCAAGCATTTACTTGCCACCCTGGATAAAATTAAGAACTTGCTTTAAAATGAGATGTTTAGATCGCTTGATGTTTCCTTAGACCATTTCGTTTTTATAGTTAATACCAAACATTATTTTGTTCTAATGAGATAGACATTAATCCCCAAAAAATCTTCATTTATGAGAAACACACAATTTTCTAATAAAAAAAAAAAAATCATCTTTTACCGTAGATTTAAATTAAATCGAAAAGGCTTTCGTTAATTTGCTTATACCAATGACCTTTAGAACTCATAAAAAATTGAAGTATTGCTTTTATTTTGTATTTTAATTTTAATTTTCTCTCGGAAAATTTCAGATAGATGGCTCATGAATATATTTAGGTAAATTTTGAAATATTATTTTTTGAGTGAACCACTCTTCTTGAGAATCTGTAGTCAGGTATTGCTGTAGCAAACGAATTCACGGGCGGGACATTTTAATCTGGTCGCGGCTCAATTAGTGGTATGTCACCATGAGCGGGTGTCCGGGTGTCCGGCTCGTCCCTGCCTTGCCATGGTACACTGTTTAGGAGCTGCGTTATACAGAGCCGAATCAGATATGCAGTTTGAATCAGCTTTGACACAGTACGGGAAGAGTATTTCAACATTTATGAGATATTTTTGCAACTCCTGAATCCAGGGTGGAAAAAAGTTAGATCAAATTGAGTGCGAATAGTAAACAACAATAAATAATTTGTCATGTATCAAGGGGGAATATAATCATTTGCGCCCTATTGTTTCATGGTGAATTTCATCTTAAGGCCTACTTGTTATATTATTTGCACTCTTTTTAGAATCTTAAAAAAAAAAAAAAAAGTAGAAACCAATAAAATAAATAATTTTAGAGGAAAATAATGATTTTGTTTGTTTTTTTCAGTTGTAATGGGCTGCAAGAGGAAAATAACAGAGAGGACGGAAAAAGGAGCTTGATGCTTTTCCGGCTGAGAACACGCTTGGAGTAGATAAAAAAATTAATTCGATTTTCTATTCGGTACATCACGTTTGGGATTTCATTTTATGATCCGGTATTAAGGGATAATTGCTCTAATGAGAATTAATTAAGCCAGAGCATGAACATAACACATTATTCATTTAACCTAACGTCTCATTCTCTGTGCATTATTTAAGGTGGTATGGCCGTCAGATCATTTCATTATGATATATTCTATTGAATAGAAACAAATGAAAGAAACAATACCCGTCTTTATATATATATATATATATATATATATAAAAGCCAGATACAACGAAGAATCTCGTGGCACAAAATTTCGAATTAAACGATTTTAAAAATGTATTATCATGAATGGGTTATCTTTTGAAAGTTAATTGAATACTAATATATAAAAAAAAATTATATATGAAAATGTGATGTTTCACAGAAATAAAATAAAACAGTTTTTATAAAACACTCAACATATTTCTGGCTATTCGCCCATCTTTAGGAGTTGCATCAAACTAACTGGTTGAGATAGTACATACATATATTTTTAACATCAAAACAATTCCGAACAACCAACAAGCTCCACTATAATCGATTTATTATTTAAATAGGTTCAACACTCAAATAATCCCTTTCTCTTATTGTTCTCATTTTTCATTTTTCAACCCAAAATCTATCCAAAAAACCCTTGCTATTCCCTTTAAAGCCTTTATATTTAATGTTTAATCCTCCCTTATTATATTCATCTTAGAGTCCTCCTTTATTCTCTTCTTTTTCAAACATGCAATTCATATCAATACATACCTGTGTGTGTCGTTCTCCTGAATACTCCCCACTTCTCCATCAAACACCACCCCTTATTCGATCTCAAATAAATTAATGTACTATCTGAGCCAGTTAGTTTGATGCAACTCCTGAAGATGGGCGAATGGCGAATATATTGAGTTTTTTTATAAACTGTTTTATTTTTAATTGCTTTTGAAAGCTTGTAAATTTTAAAATACTCAAGTGTTGCATCTTGAAAACAAAAGAAAAATATCTATTTCCAGTAGCAATATAACAAAAACTTTAACGAGAAACATTTTATTCGGAAACGGCAACAATTAGCTTAGTGCACGAAGCTCCAATGATGAGTTTGAGTGTTTCAGTATAATAGGTATTGGATTTGTGTGCACGTGAAATGATATCATATTATTATTACATTTTTGAATAATTTATTATATTATTGATTTCAACTTGTAACTGTCACTGCTTACAACGAGGATGAACAGCAGGAACGCGTAGGGGTCAGGGAAAAGCCATGGGGTCGAACCTCAAAAAAATGTTTTAATTTTAAATTGTATATTTATTGTGGACCTCATCAATCAATTTCCCTTTGTCAATTGTTTATTAAAATATATTTTATTATTAATTTCATTTTTATAGTGTTCATTTGCTTCTTATCTTTTTCCTAAATGGTTGTAAATTGAATAGCGTCTGGCGCAGCCATACTACCTTAAGAGGTCCTTAATTTTGCTTTTTAGTTGATTATGACCACTCACGTGGTTTAATAGTCACAGCGCCGTAATGGACTATGAGATCCAGAACCTATTCCCGATCAGGACAAAGAGATTTTTCTCTCAATAGAACTGTTTCTGCGTTTTCCATGGTTTAGGCTTAAATATTCTTGTTAAGTTTAAGAGCTAGGTGCCTTGGCACCATACATTTTTACTACTACATTCCAATATAAACTCCCCTTTAGGGACCCATATCTCACAAGTAGATCTTTCTGGGTTCATAGGTAGGATTACGAGCTAGAGTACAGATAATTTATCTAAAAAGAATTGTTCCTGTGTTTGCCATGAATAGGATGCTAGTTTCAGGTTTAAGGGGTTCCCTGGCATTATATAATTTCATTAATCATTCTACTATCTAATTACAATAAAACCTTCCCTTGAAGACTTTTAACACTTTCTGATGATATTCACACTCTGAAAAGTTAAAAAAGGCCTACTGATTGAATTCCTAATTGTTCATTAATTTCTACTACTTAAGACTTATTTAGGACCTTCAAGGAATAATTTAAATATTATATCTTTTGCTTCATAATATAAATATATTTATACTATGCAGATGACAGAATCTTAGTCTGGATGAACTGTGAAATTCTTTCCCATTGGACCACTTATGAGGAAATTACAAAAATTAGTTAAAATTTTTATTTTATTCCCGACGTTTCGTCTTCCAATTCAAGTCTTTTTCAAATGATCAGAATAAATAGTAAATTCACTAAAAACACAACAGACTAATTTACTTAAATGACTTGAACAATATCTTTCGTCAGAATTAAAAACCGAAAAGTTGTGAACAAACACGTGTATTTTTACCAATTTCCTAATTTCGCCGTTGGGGATCTTTCCCGAAAGAATACTATAGTTGACACAACTCTTAATTAATCCCTTGAAAATTAAAAGAACAGAAAATATCTTGGTCTGGACTATTAAAATCTCGAAATTAGAAAATCATTTAAAATTTTCTAGTGTTTTGTCATAGCTTAGATATTCATCAATCTATCACATCAAAATTTAAAAAATCTAACAGCTGATGATAATTTGCAAAATATTTTAACATCGACAATTCAATTTAGGTAATTATAGACAATTACAAATTAAATTGTTCTGTTATGTGTTTTATGAAATTACGTTCTAGCTGTAGTTTAATTGATTCTCATTATATCTATTGTCTCAGAAATACTCACCAAACAATGTTTATTTAATCTAAATTCCAAATTAATTTTTTATACCCATATTTTTTGTCATTTCTTTAAATGGTTTTTATTAATATATAAATATTTTTGTAAATGCAGAATACTATATCACAATTAAACTGAGCGATAATTGTTGGATACAATTGAGGGTTTTCAAATTTTTTTATGCTTTAATATGTATTTATTTTTTTTTTTATCTTAAAAACAAACAAATTTTACTAATTTTTTTATAATTAAAAATCCATTAACTCTATAGCCTTTTTAAACGCGATGAAAAGCTATTTGTGACTTTTGTACCCTTTCGATCTACCATCCTTAAGTAGGACTCGAATTGAATAGTATATAATAATTATATATCTTTTCTATCAATGTACTCAAAAGTAGTACCTACCTAAGTACAATTCTAAATTTATTCTTCCTTTCGAAGAATTTCGTTTCCCATGATTTTATTAAAGTTTTAATAGTGAATAAAGAATGAGTAATTTTTTTCTTCAATTTAACATTATGTATTAAAAAAACCAAGTTCATAATTATAAATTAATAAAAATCAATTTATTTAATTTTCTGAAAAGGGACTCTCTCTAGTGGTTAAGAGTCGAGTAAAAGCTAATGAGTTCATTTCCTATTCGATTTCGATCATCCGTCCAAGATTTATCGATTAGTTTATTTGAAAAATTATGGTTCCGTGGATCTCAAAAATATTTATTCAGCTATTTCTCGATATTTAAACATTTTTTTGGTTTCTACTTAGACTTTTAAAAATAAATATTTATAGGGGTTAGTAGGGTGGAACGAAAAATACAAATTTTTATTTTTTAGTTGTAATAGCGAAAAGTTGCTTTTAGTAATAGAAAAGACGAAAACAAAATATAAAAGTCATTGGAGCATGTCTTGAGGTGCCGTAAAAAATGCATACAATTTTTTGAGACAGTGATTATATCATGACTTGAGGTGCCTCAAGAACGAAACAATTTGCTATAATTGCAATTTTTTACTATTATTTTGAATAATTTTCCATTAAGTTCCTATTTTGTAATATAAATAATTTTTATATCATTTTCTTGTCTTACAACTACATTTTGTACAAACACATGCAGAAGAAATAATTTAAAAAAAATTTAAAAAAATAATTTTTTCAACATTTTCAAATTTTTAACAATATCAAAGCTCTTTGCCGCACCTTAAGATATAAATATGACAACCAAATTATTGTCCTTTCTTTATGAACCTACTAAAATGCAAATTTTGGCCACTATTACAAATACAAAATTAAAAAAATGGACATTTTCGTTCCACCATAATCCACATTTAATATCGTCCCAGAAAAAAGAAACCGAACAAGATTGCTCTACAAAGAAAATTAAAGCTATTTATTAATCTACTTCAAACTTGTACTCTGCAGATCAAGCTTCAAATTCTTTGCTTAACTAGTCAATCGTTAATAAATATCTAAATTGTTTGTTCTTTTTATCTTTTAAATAATAGTATTAATGTTTTATTTGAGTTGCATGAAGAAACAGGATCGTGTGTGAAATCGCTTGTGAAAGGACGATAACCGAATCGCCAAATCCTTTATGTGAAAAGGACGTTTCGCCTTTTGTCGATGCTCTAACAATGAAGTTCCCAAATAAACACATCGAATCTTAAGCAACTGGTCCATTGTGTCAGCTAGCAATAGTTCCAAAGACATTCATTGCGACTTGTCAGCAATAATTACTTTGTTAGCTTTGCTGATTGATTCGATCTTGAACATTATTTAAGTAAAACCCGGTTTTTCTTTACCTGTTATTATAATCATATGACAAAATGGAAATAAATAAAAAAACTATTCTTTCTAAAATAAATTTTATTTATTTTTTTTTATTCAAACCAAAATATGTTAAATCTAGCGATCGAAATGGTAAGCTTCTTATGATTCATTCGTTTGATGATGTTGATGTGGTGGAGCCTACACAGTAACACTTTTCTCCCACACTTTCTAAATTCCTCCTTAAGAATTCTTTTAAGCCACTTAAAACTCTTTCTATATTTTCCTACAATAATGGATTTTCTCAGTTTAGTGCTTTCTAAATTTCACTACACGAATTGTTTTTTACGACTTTAAGGTTGCTCGGACTTTACCCCGCAAGTCACAATAAAATCTAAATTTTTTTTGACTAAAATTAAAAATTTTAACACATAAATTAATTATTTTAATTTAGATGTTAGCTAACAGCTGGCAACAGCGCATCTTCTAGATGTCAGTTGTTGATGTTTTGATGTGATTATGGCTATAAAGTTTTAAATATATGGAAAAGAAAAAAAATTATTGATTGTAAAATAAAATAAATGTGTATATAGTTACTATATAGTTTGAAACATTGTGCTACTAGGGGAATCACGTGATTTATTTATTTTTAAGTCAAGCGGCGTGATATTTTCGATCATTTAGATTTGAATATTTACCAAAACGTGGGTCAGAAAGTTTTATTTTTAATGTTACCTACGATAATTTATCTATATAAATAAAAGTTTTTTGTTTTTTTCTCATCATACGATTTGGTTAGATTAATCGAAATATATGCTTTCAGTCATCATTCCCTATTCACTACGTGTTAAAAGTCCGATTTTTAATAATTAATTACACGAAAACCCTTGGTCAGATCTTTTTCAAAAAATTATTTTATACGTTTTTAATCCTACATTGCCTTAATGTCCGAGCAACCTCAATGCTTTTTATAATCCGCTTTAAAAATTATTTTTCCCTTTCGAACGTTTTTTAAATTCTATCTTAAGATTTATTTCCCCCCACATAAATTTAAGAACTCTTTTATCCCACTTAAACGTTTTTTAATTTTCCCCTCGAGAATTCTTTTCGGCCCAAGAATTATTTGTTCCCAATTGGTTGCTTTCTAAATCCCCACTTAAGAAATTTTTCTCACACTTAAATATTTTAATTTTCCCCCTCAAGAATTCTTTTTAGTTGCTAATACACTACAAGAATTGTTTTTAGCCACTTAAACGCTTTCTATATTCCTCTTCAAGAATGATTTTTTCCCAGTTGGTTGATTTCTAAATTCCTTCTTAACAATTTTTGTTTCTCCCACTTGAACAATTTCTAATTTAATTACTAACAAACTTTCTATATTCGCCTACAATAATTATTTTCTCCCACTTAAACAGTTTCTCAATTCATTATGTAAGAATTCATTTCTTTTACTTGAATAATTTCTAAATTCCCCTTTTTATTTATATTATGTAGAAATTCTACTGATGCATTCAAACAGGTAACTTGGAAGAGAAATTATGGTAGTGAAGTAACCAAAATAAATTTCACATCTCGAAAATTATTAAGTGAAATTTTTTCTTAAAATTTGAATATTTATTTATTATATTCACTGCTAAAATCATATAGAAAATGTATCCTAAAAATTTATATTTCATTCTTTAATAACTCATTTTAGAAAATCAAAATTCAATAGTCAAAGTGATTTATTTTCTATTTTCAAAAAAGTGAAGTCTGATATGATAAGTATTTTCAAGCTGCAAGAAGAAATGTGCAAAATTATTTTTATTTTATTTTATTTTTTGTCTACTTTCATAAGTGAAATTGTTTCAAAATCATAGTTTTTATTTCTACTAATATTTTCTAACAACTTATTAATAATAATGCATTAATCAAAATATAATATCGTTATTGAAATATATCTACACGTATTATTCTTTTGAATGATAATTATATTCTATAAATGAATTTGATATGCGATTTTAAAGCTGCTGAATAAAACTAGGATTTCGAAACATTGGATCTACTTTAAAAAATTTCCAAAAAAACAACAACAACCAACAAACATTTCTTCATTATTTGCCATACTCTTGGCGATTACTCATTTTTTCATAGCACTAAATTGGTCAGGGTAAGCTCTACATCATAATATTTTCCTCGTGTAAAGAAGATTATGGGATTTTAGAGAATGAAAGAATTAAAATGGGCAAACGGAGGAGAGTAGTTTTATGTTTACTATAATTTTAGGACTGAAAAATACACCAAAAAAATATTGTTCATTTTTATCTACGTCCTTTTATGTTTGGTGAGATGTCTTCAATAAAATACAACGTTGAAAATTGCCAACTGGAGCGGGATTCGTGCCCAAGTCCTCTCGCTGGTTATTCAGTAAGCTAACAAAATTTGTTATCTATTTTTCTTTTTCGAAGTAAATAGTTGCGTGAAACTAATCTTAAGACTTATTACTCTATGATGATGATAAATTTAATTTTTGTCAATTTTACACTTTTACCCATGCTGTTTGACGTCTGTAAACAATCCCCTACAACTTCAAACTATTCGAATCATTGGTTTTCGATTTTTAAATAGGATATTTTAGATTATGACGTGATTATTTATGTTTTTAAGTGCCAAAGGTTGAATAAATGATTTATATTTACCTATAATGGTATGTGAAGTAAAGGGGATTACAATATTCCCATTTAGAGATAATATTGGTGAAGAATTTCAGGGAATATGGAAGGGATCGAAACTCATTGTAGAAGTGATAGAAAAAGGAAAAAAAGACCTGCCTACAAGCCCGAAGAAATTTCGGAGTAGGATTCCTTATTCCTATTATTGACTAGTAAGATTTAATTTTTAAATATATTTATAAAAAATAAATTTGTGTCTTCTACTTAATATATATATTTTTATTTTTCTGAGACTAATTCCAAAATTTCCGCCTTTATTTTAAATCTAATATAAATATTTTGCATTAATATTTATTGGATTTTCAGTCACAGTTTTTATTTATTTACTACTGTGATGCTTCAGGGGAAAGTTTAGAATTTAAGTGGTGAATACTGAATTTAAATTCTAAAAGGAGAATTTTGTAGAAGAATCCTCTAGAGTAGAAGGTTTTATTCAAAGATATTTTAGGAGGTTGAAATAGAAAAAAAAAGATCATGATTAGAATTTTTTCTTAAGATATGGATATAAGGCTTTTAAAGAAGTTAAAGATTAACATGGAATAGAATCAAATCGATTGAGTTCTTGCATCAAACCGGTCTTAATGATGATTAATCTATAATCTTTATTCACAAATGGTACTGAAATCTTTTTATGTTAATTTTTTCATTAATAATTTTTCTTAATAAAAATCAAAAATTATTTTATATGTTATTAATTTTTTCTAGTATTAGGGTTGAACCATCATTAAAACAAAATATTAGTTTTGCTTAGGCGTGGAATATTTAATAAAAATTTATTCATGATTTGTTTATATGTGATTTTTATTTGTACCAACAAATGAACAAATTTCAAACAACACTCAAATCAGTTTTTCAGAAATGCCTGAAAGGTATGCAACCGGTTCACCTTTACTGGCGAACATTTGAAAACCAATACGGCGCGTCCACTAAATCGAAATCCATATAGGTACTAAAATAGTCATGTTTTTTCGATATTATAATTTGCCAAAACATTATTTTGACCACTTATAATGTCTTTTAATTTTTATTTTCTAAAGTAACTTAAGTTAAAATAACTGTTTATTATTATTTCTTTTTTTGTATTAAAGATGCGATACATTTTTATGTAAGCAATATGATTCTCTTATAAAAGTAAAAATAGAGAGATATTACAGGTATTGATCTCGAAACACCAGCTATACAAATAATAATCATTTGTTATTTCCAAGCTTAAATAGTCCGTTAATTTTATGTTTTTTTTTTTTGTTTTTTTTTTCTAATTAATCAATTTATAAGCCAAAGAGGATTTTTTTCATTAAAACTCTTAAATTTAATATTTATATATTTCCAAAAATAGTTATATTAAGCAGAAAACCAAATCTATTTGTTTTTTATAAATTAATAATTGCTATTCTCGTCAAAATACAATTTATCTTGTTTCATCTGTACATATATTTCATTCTTTTCGGGGTGTTTCATTTTTTTAAAATAATATTTAATTAATTAAAATATATATATATACTAACATATATGTATTTTTTAAGCATCGGAAGAATTCCATTCAATTGCAATTTGTATCATTCGTTCTTTGATCTTTCCCAAATACCTATTGATGCAAACTAAAGTTGACCTTTGAGAATTCTAGGCTGGCTATTGTAATGGAATTAGGAAAGATCAAACAATTGATCGGAATTGTCATTAAATAAAATTTCCGCAATGCTCAAAAAAGCAAAATAAGATAAATAAACAAATTTAATGTTTGATACCGTATATCTAATTAATTGGAAATTAATTTTAATTTCGTTCGGTGATCTAAGCAGGACCATATTTTCCCCCTTCTAGCTGACCAACCCAAATATAAACAAATCTTATGTATACTCCTCCCCCCTGCGTGAAAAATAATTATAAAATATTTTACAGATTCATGTTCGTTTTTTTTTCATCAACTATGCTAATATTTAACTGGATCTAATTTAATAATGTTGATTTCTCTTTACAGGTATGTTTTTTCAGCTAATTAATTTGTAAAATTTAAATATAGGATGAAGAAAATTTATTTATTTTATTAAATCACAATCCATATTTTTATTTATATTTCTATATCTGTTTTTTCTATAGAATTTTTAATAAATATATTTAAAATATTTTGCATTGTGCGAATATTTTTCTTAAAACTTATGTGAAGGACAATCATTTTTTAAATGATCGAAATTAAGAACATGATAATTTACATGTCACATTGAATTAATTAAAATGATTAAAAAATGATTGCCTCTTAAGGAAATGTTCGTTTTGTCAATAATAATGTATATTTTAGACAAAAAATTGTTATACGATGCGAATTCATTTAATATTAATATTTTTTATATATCAGCCGTTCAGATGCTAATGAGATCAAGTCCATAAAACCAATGTCGTTAAAAATGGATGATGTTTAAATCCCAACATTATTATCAAACAAATTCAGAAGAAATAAAAAGAAGACCCTACCAAGGAAAACCTAAGTAAAGAATAAAACCTTTTACTAAAAAGAATAAATCTAATGCTGCATAAGAATTTACGAAAAGTGGACTTATCACATTGGCGACTTTGAACGACTCACATGTATTTCAAATGTTCGAGACAACTTCAACCAGCTCTCACCTTTGGACGACAGTAATTTTTTTTAAAATTTGGCAAAAATCAAGGTTTAAAATTTTCCAATATTTTGTAATTTTGACTTTTAGTTTTTCTTATGAAAAATCTTGGAGAAGACACAAGCACAGACATTAATCTGTGTATTAAGAAGAATGAATTCACATATTAAATGTATACTGTAACACAAACATAAATTATACCTTAATGTTGTATAAATTATATTGTCACAGAAATCTATGTTATCAGGACGCACTTTGCTTTAGTTTCAAAATCTTAAAACAGTGAAATTTTCTTTCAACTTTAGTAACTTTACATTTTTTTAATGCTATAAAATTTTCATTTTGAAATTATGTTTACTTACCTACTTCAACAATATATTTGATTGATTTCTTCCAATGATTTTGGAAAAAAAGCAGGTCTTGTATAACGATTTTTTGTTTAATACAGGGTTATGTAAATTGCATACTAGGATATGATGTAAATATTAGAAAAATATATTTCAAAATAAAATCAGTCACTGTAAAAGGCTCTACATCCAAGCATAAGTAAATATTAGAAAAATATATTTCAAAATAAAATCAGTCACTGTAAAAGGCTTTACATCCAAGCATCGTACGAAAACCCCCTTCACACAATCCAGCATTTTTATGTAGAAAATCAGCAGATCCTAAAACACATTTTGATATCTAAGAGGCCAATTTTAATTATCCGCAAATGCAGTCAAGCAGATTTTCTACATTGTTTAATTGAAACCATACCCCTAATATGTGCATATTTTCCCCCAGATACGTGTTGCCCACAGATTTTTTAAATATTCAAAATCTCTTCGCGTTCGGATTGTATACACATCGTATACATCGAGCCAAAAAATTCACCGACTCGTTTATCCCTATGTCTTCTAGAGACTGGGAATCCTTTGATGCCTCCATATCTCCCGCGAAATACCTCCTTTAATCTTTCAAAACGCAGACACCTTTGACTACGACCCAACATGAAGTTTTTCTTGTTTTTAGAGATGGCATCTTTGACTGTGCATTTTTCTTAGTTTGTATCCTTCAGTAACATGAGTCGTTTTTTCTCATAACATCCTACTATGCATTTTGATAACCCTGTATAATAGTTTCTGTATAATTATGAATTGTCATTTTAATATTAATTAAAAAAAGAATTAAAAATTAGATTTGAGTTTGTACAAGAAATTAAACTGTTTTAATCTAGAGTTTTTTGTGTTCAATACTTATTTTAGTTGAATAATTTTATTCTAATACATGTTATGATTTTGAACACAAAAAGACAATTATGAAAATCATTAGATCACATTCCGCTTCTATATTACTAGTTAGAGAAAGTATTTCTCTCTATCCGTTAGAATAATTATATATTTTTTGTCACTAGTAGATTTCAATTATGCTATTAAAATATTCTTCCCTAGCAACAGGTTACCTAATTTTATTTGTGATTATTTGAAACTATATAACTATAGAGGCAAATGAGTTTTAACTACACTTGTAAGTTCATAAAAAAATAACCTTTGCTTATTAATTATTATAATCTATATTAATAAACCCAAGGCAAAATATTTCCAGATTAAACAAAGTTTATTAATAATAATATAATATATTTAAAATAATGGAAATTAAATAAAAAATATACAAATATGACTATTTTCTGGACCCGTATTAAAATGCAAAAAAAAAAAAAAAAAAACTAAAATAAAACTAAAAAAAAAAACTAAAACCCCTTTGGTGGACCACATCCTATCCCTACAGTATTTGATGAAATTCTTAGCATTTCATATTTAGTTTGCATTATGTTTATCAATGACGGATCTATGGTATATTATGTGGAAATTCAGAAACAAACATAGACGCGGACTTGAGGATTCTGATGCTTCAGATCCCCAAATTTATAAAAATGTCTACTCTTGATGTTATATCCTAATTTCATTAATTTAGAGATGAGATTGTAATTGAAGACCCCCTGCATGTTTCTTGGTCTGCGCCTATGTTAATAAATATAATAATCTATTGGAATGGAAATAAAAATGAAGGTTCTGTATTTTTTGTAGTAGAACGTGTAGAAATATAAAAATCTATATAATAAACAAAAATAAAATATTATTTATCTCTAATTTGTCTCTGACCTCCTTCGGCTAGTGAATACCGAGTTCGTAGATTTGTATTTTAAAATCTATTGTGTTCGACCTCTATAGAAAATTAATGATGTTTGTTGTCACTACTGCTTTTGACTTTTCTTGGAATTCTAATCATGTGGATTTTACTTTAAATTATTTTCAGGCGAATATTATTTACGTCTTCTCAACTTATTGCTGAATTCGAGTAGTTAACATTAGCGAAGGATTTAACAGAAGAATTGAATTAGTCGAGGCTGAAAAAAGATATTTTCGCTAGTTGAATGACTGTTAAGATTTTGGCAGTCTCTTAAGTGACTGATTACGACCGTTAAGGTCTGAAATATTTTTGTGGGATATTTAAATTGCTTAGAATTAAAATAATGCAATCCAGGCAATGAGAGGACAAAATGAAGTCCTCGTATTGAAAAAAGTCCTGGACATAAGCAAGTGAAAAAGGCTTATAACAAATAACCATTTCAAGATCACCTATCACTCATCCTGGGATCAACTAAGGAGGAAAATATTAGTCCTAAGTGGTTATAGTCCTATAATCCTTGTAATAGTATCTATCTTAAAGAATCAAAGCTGAAACATGTAGATTCTACAAAACAGAATGAAAATCAGTAGAGCATATTCTGTACTAATGTGTTGAAACATTTCATAAATTAAAAATTAACAAGAAATTATTAAGATTGATTCAGCTCCAAAGAAATTTCTTGTATATTTAAAAATTCCTTCTCAGAGACAAAAATTACAACCATCATAGTTAAGCTAGTTTGTAAATAACTTAGTTCAAGGTCAAGAAGTTCGAATGAAGAAGAGAAACTATTATGGAAACTTGACAATGCCATGTGGAGTCGTGTCCAAGACCTTTAATGTGAATATTGAGAAACTGGAATTAGACATATTAGTTGGTTAAAGAGCAACTTGCTCCAGACTTGCTGCATTCCAGATAATTTTCTCAAATAAGAAGTTTAGGGTGAATTAATCCCCTTTGCACTTCTATCGAGTCTAGGGAATATTTCCGCTAGTAATGGTGGGAGCTAATGGCTTTGGCTTGCTCAAAGCACCGGTTACCAAAGGATCACTGAAGTTGAGAAAGATGTGGCTCTATGTGTTTCTTAGACGCTGTGTGTTGTTAGCATTTTTACAGCCTTCCCAATCTAACTGGTGTTGCATGCATTTGCACCCAGTAGAATTGATTGAGAAAGTTTAAAGAGAGATAGTGAGAGTTGCGACCCCTATCTTCTCTAAAAACGCAATGACTAAACTACGTATTAGTTATATGACATTGTCAATTAATTTATTGTTGGCAAAGTAGGGGAATGTTGAATAATAATAGTACCCTATTCAAAAGCCTGAATTAAGTCTTATTATTTCTTCTATGTAGAGAATTGTAATATATTGAAACATTTTACTATAGAAATACAAGATTTAATTTTAAGTTATTTAGATTCTGATCTTCGTGTAGATTCTGTGATATTTCAGCCAACCCTTTCTGGAGTGTTATCTCATCCACTAACTTGCATCCCTATTTGTTCCTTAATCTCCAAAATCTATTTTCAGGTGCTCATTATGTTTATTGAATTTTAATTTATTGATACAAGATTAAAAAGAGGTGAATGAGAAGTTGATAGTCTAACACAATTTTAAATATTATTTATAATATTAATAATTAAGTATTGGTTAAGTCAAAGCTCAAATATTTAAAGTGTAATTGAAATATAAATATTTCATCATCATAGGGTAATCAATCTTTTAAGGCTGGTTTGACGTTCGTAGCCTCTGTTTGAGTATACCACGAATATTCTTTCACATTTCTAGAAGTCGCTCTTCCCATATATTATATATTATAATATACTTCAAATTTACTATTTGAAATGAGATTATATATTAAACAAACTATATATATATATATATATATATATATATATATATATATATATATATATATATATATATATATATATAGTACCTGAGGCACCGAGCGATGCTCGGTAACCCCTGACCCCCCCACCCCCTCGCGAAACCACACACCTCGACCACAACACTGCACCCCACTCCGCCCCACCCCACCCCAACCGCCCCTCCCACCACCGGACCCCCCACAACTGCACCCCCCACATCCATCCCCATCCCCGACCCAGTTTTTGCATTTTTATCTTCTAATGGTCCACATATTATGTGTATATTTGTTTACTCGTACACCAATTTGCCCACATTCGTTCATATTGATAAACATTATAAAATATACATAAGAAAATAATAATAAAAAAAATAATCGTATAGGATCTGAAATAAAAACATAAAATTAAAAAATGTGTGCGTCTCGGGACGTGCGACAGAAGTGATAACTTTCACCAACCAAGTATTTTTTTAGGAAGACAATTGCAAGGATAATTGCCCGGAGAAAAGAGAATTGAATATTTAATTTTAATTAGAAGAGTGGGGGGGGGGGGGGGCAAAGGAATAATTATTAATATATTTAATGTTTCTGGATTTAAAATTAATTGTTGTCTTTCTTTCAGCTTAATTCAATTATACATATTTCAAATTTGCCTCGCCGCAATTTATTCAATGAATTAAATTTATTAAATACATAGCTATATATAATATATTCAATTATTTCCACACTTATAATAAAGTCTAATTCAAAAATATTCATTTTAGTAAAAGTAAAAAGCAAGTTTTTTAAAATAGTTCTTTGGTCCAGTGGTAGAATGTCCGCCTCAGATGCAAGAGGTCTCAGGTTCTAATACGACATCCGCCGAATCATTTTTTTTATTGAGATTTTCATCTATCAATAATTACTTTAATTAAGAAAAAATCAATTAAGATGAATTTTGATGAGGTCCAGACCTAGCCAGATCGTTTTTTCATCCTCAAAACTTGTTAATAGATTTTGTTTCATCAAAATCGGTAGGGCCGTTTTCAAAATAGAACCAAGATACAAATATATAAATAAATATATATAAATAAATATACAATTTTTGTTCGTTTAATAAGAGTATATATATATATGGATGTTTTGGATGCTGGGCATCCCTAAAATTTCAAAACGTCAATACTATTTTCATACAAATCATAAGAAATTTAATGTTAAATTTGAAAAATAACAAAAAATTCCACGTTTATCGATTTAATTTAGAAAAAGGAGCGAAAAATAAAATAACATTTTAAAAATTGAAGGGTTCTTTTTTTTGAAAAGTATACTCTAGTTGAAATATCACTGCCCGCCACCGTCTATCTATCTATATATATATATATTGAACACGATCTTGCCCCAATTCACCTCAAGATCGTGCAGTTCTGCGTGGTTTAGAACCCGCACAGATCAAGAGATGAAATCGGTTTTGTGTTTTCTCACTTGCCCTTAATAGATGTTAAATAAATTTGGAAGCGGGGGTGTCTGAGCCGTCCAAGTGAGCTTCCAAATTAGGGTTACAACGGACTTGGTTATCTTTCTGAATGACGCTTCGAGGTTCTCTACAGTCTTTTTCTATTTCAAAGCTTAATTCTAATGTGAGAGTGGTAGGATCACACAGGGTTACACAAATCAAAAATAACGTACACTAACTCCCATTAATTTTTAAAACCAAAAGAAATTTTATTGATATCAAAAAAATTAAAAGAAGAAAATTTATGTTGTAATTTTGAAATTTTGAATTTAACAATGAATTGAAATTTTAATATTGAAATTTTTAGTATTATTTAAGTTTGAATGAAGTTATTATTTTAGGTTATCTAATTAATTTGATTTATATTTGATAGTGGGGGCTTCAAGGGTCGATTTCGCCTCGAATGCCTTTGGATTTACAAAATTTGGTGGGGTCCACTTGAGGTGATTCTATATAAGGCAATTTTGAAAAAAGAATTTGTATTATTTCCAGTGTTATAATCTATTAATTAATGTTTAATTATTTATTTAATTCTGTTTTTATTTAATTATTCAATGTTTCATTATATTTTATACTTTTGCTAACTTAATTAATCCAATTTAATTATTTTTTATAATATTTTTACTTTAATTATTAATTATTTTTTCATTGAACACATTATTTGGAGCTCATGAATCCATTTTCTACTTTGCTTGATCAATTGGAGAGAATTTTTTTAATTCACTTTCGGACTTAGGTCAATATGAATCCGTGCAACCCCTATTATCTTTATTTTACTAATTTTTTAACTATTACTAAGGTCCGTAATTCATCTGTTTCACCTTTTTTGCCTAAAATTATGTATTCTCTCGAATTTATCAAGTGTTAATTAATAGAATCTAAATTCATGCCCTTTTAGAATATTTTTTTAAATTAAATTAACATTATTTATTACTTATGTCTCTGTTTTATTTAAAGATTATTATCAATTAGCACTACACTAAAGTTCATTTTTGGTTTATTTTTATAAATTGTTTTTTTAACTGCAGTTAATTTTATAGTTAGAATTATTAATTAAGAGAGGAGAGATTTTGCTTATCTTTTCACTGTCTTGTATGATGAAGATTCCATTGGCGGGTCCAGGTCTATTTGCTCAGGAGGACTCTGGGAGACACCGTGGTCCGAGATGACCAATTATCCAGGCCTAGTGTTTTACTATGCTGGAGAATGCTACTTAACCCTGGCGTCCCAAGGTTCAACAAGCTTCCCAGTGTAGTAGGTTTCAGCCAGGTCCCAAATTGAGGCCTATTTCCCTCCGTGGGATGTTGGGCGGAGCCAGATGCATGATTGTTTCCCAGGGAGCTGGAGCTAGATCGTCGCATAGAGCAAGCCTTTTTTGGTTTTCTTCTTTAACGTTTTTAATTATACTTCAGATGTTGATTCCTTAAAATCTTTAATTGTAATATTAGATGTTGGTTGTTTAAAGTTTTGAATTATAATCTCGATGCATATTATTTCAAGTTTTAAGATCTACTCTGATGCATTTATTTCAATCGATTTGATTTTATGTTTCTTTTGATTATACTAGATGCTGTTATTTCAAGTTTTAAGTCTACGATGTTGTTTTCAGTTTTGAATTTATCGTCTTCACCTTCGCATCCGCTCACTGTTTTTGCCATAGGAGAATTCTCTCTCCCTCCATGTTGCAATTCATTCTCTCCTCTCTCATTTCTTATTTATCTCTATTTAACAAATTTCTATTTTATATTAAAATAAACATATGTGCCTTTTAAAAATACAATAATCTTTTTTTTCTTATTATTTCCAAAAGCATTGAATTTCGAGTTGGAGCTTAGACCCTTTTCAAGTTAATTTTTTATTTTAAACATTTCATACTAAATACTACTTAAATTCAATATGAAAATTATTTGTTTCAAATACATAATCATTTTTTCTTCTGAAATTTCAATTTATTAATTATTTTGGTTTTAAATTTAGAAAATGTCTGGGATTCCAATAAAATTTCCCTTTAATACCCTTTAATTCAAAAAAAATCTCAAAAAAATGTCCCCGAAAACTAAATATTTTTCCAAAATTTTGCCCCTTAATCAGGGCT
>JALMQS010000298.1:190790-208795 GCA_024734495.1 Forficula auricularia | reverse complement strand
ATTAGTATCAATTAGAATAATTTTTAATTCCAAATGTTATTCTCGCTCATATTGAAGAGAACTTGAATGCCACCTCCCCCCTTGTTGCCCTCTTCTCTCTCGGCATGTTTCTCAGGTGCTCTCTCGTCTGACCATTAAGTTTCATCTTTCGACTTGACACGTTTAGTTTTTGATTTTTGCCGCTCGAAACCAAAAAGACTGGCACATGGGACGGGGCGTCTGCCAAGCAAGGTACACACCAAAAAAAAAATCCCCAGCTCTTTTGTTTACCACGTGTTCGACTCATAACCAGAGGGCTCCTCGTTTCTCCTTTTTGAGGACGCCGAGTGGAGGAGGAGGGTGTCCTGAGCCCGCCAAGCAGACCAGCCAGTCTTCACTCTTCTGCTGCCGTTGCTGCTGCTCTGGCTTCTGTGTCTGTCTTCAGCGCAAAAATATCGATATTCAGGTCATGTCCGCAGTTACTGATTACAAGCATAACATTCTCTCATCCAAATAATTCACACTCGCGAAACCATATAAGAAATATGCTCTCATTCGTTTTTATACCTTATCAGGTAATATAAATTTTCCTTGTGAGTGTACCTGGGGAGAGAAAAGGGGTAGAGAAGATGGAGAGGGGTGCTGGGCTTATTCCTCAACGGGGAAGCACCAGGAATTAGGAACAAATTTGGTTTCAAGACAATAATCCTATGATTATTTGCTGCATTCGACCTCTAAACTAGCTCTATCCTTTTAGGCAATAATACACAAAATAATAGGGTCTACATAATACCTGTGGAAAAACATCACATAACTGATTGTAAACTTTTTCAAAGCTACTGTATTTTCTACAAATTTCACACAAAGAAAAAACAAAGAGGTTTATCCTCCTTGTTACAAATAAACATACACATATATATCCAGGATGATATATCTATATATATATATATATATATATATATTATTTATTGTTTGAGACTATCAGATTTCAGGGCTGGTCTGTCATCAGTCATAAAATTATAAATGTTTGTTTTTCATGAGTCAATATTTGTGATTATTGAAAATTTGATGTTCTTCTTCTAGGTGGTCTTGCAGATTGAGTGGCGAAGCCACCGTGTCAGATGCTGAATCAAGTCTTCAACAATAAATATATATATACAGATATATCATCTCGATATATATGTGTGTGTATGTTACCTTTTGCAGAGAACAACTGAACACTAATAGATCTTATCTCTTCTCATAAGCAAAAACTTTCAAGTTAATTCTCTTCACTCACCTTCAAAGCTCCTATATGTTTGATTCATTTTTTTTTAATTTATTTGCATTTTCAACTAATTTATGAACCTAGAACTTTTTAAGCAGTCATGAGGCTATTCACCCTAATTTATTATTTAAATGATTAAATTGAAGTTTTTACAGAATAGCAAAATTTTACTCATTGAAGATACAATAAAATGATATAATATGTAATTCCTGTATCATTAAATAAATTATGAAGAAGGCTTAAATCCTTCAGAAGCTATAGTCTTTACATAATAAATAAAATATATTTTCCAATAAGAGAACACAATCTTCTTCAAATTTCTATTATAAAGTGATTAACATATATTATGTGTATATTTGTTTACTCATGCACCAATTTGCTTACATTCAGTTCATATTGATAAACATTATAAAAAAACAAAACCAGGAAATTATTAAAAAAAAAATAATAATGTAAGTCAAAATAAAACAAAAAAATTAATAGATTTGTTTCAAGTTATATAAAAAAAAACCGCCAAATGCTTTTTTGTAAACACACACCTGTAATGTTATGATTTACACACCTGTTAATTAAAAACAAACAAAAAATTCCTAATTTTAATATATATATATATTAATATTTGCTATAACCCATTAGTGGGTTTTTAAATTAAAAAACCAATTAAAAATAAAATAAATTATTTATTCAATAATTAAATATTTGATCATTATTATTTGATAATTAAGTTGAATGATTGTTAAAAATAATTATTAGAATTTTTAAATATTTTTGATTAAATTGATTTAATATTTTTATGTATAAAAAATATAGTTCTAATAAAAGTTGTTCAGTTTTTTTTTTTTTTTTTTTGTAGATTCAGAATATGTACAGAAGCTTTCAATTAAAAAAAAAAAAAACAGAATTTGATCTTGAAATACCCTTGAAAGATTGTTCTAGGTCGACAAACAATAGCGTAGTTTAGTTTCCCTTATGATTTAAATAAACTTTTATTTGAAACTTTTTTCCATAATAATTGTACTGTTTTTGAGTTATAAGACTGTCTCAAGATAAAAAAACTCACCCGGTATATAATTATAGAGTTCTACTTACTGATCGTAGATATAAATGTGCAATGAAAATTCGCTTACCTGAAACAAAACAAAAATTCAAAAAATTAGAAATGTTAATTTTTAATAAATAATAATAATAATAATAATAGAGGGGTCGGTAGCGTAATCGGTTAAATCACCAACTTTTCTAATCCGATTAGGAGAACATCAACCTAGACTTCATCAGTTCGATCCCAGCAAGAAGCAAAGTGAATTTGAAAATAAAAAAAAACGGCCCCTCGGCTCCAAAAACTGACAATCTCTGGTTCTACAAAACCTCGCGCATGCGCAGGACAAAATTTCGTAACAAGCAGCCATTGAATCGTGAGATGCAAAACAAGATTACCCCCAGGTGGTAACCAATCCACCCACCCTCGAGTGGCAACCGGGCATTCAGATTCTGGGGGACCCGAACCATCACGAAATTAAGGAAGAAACAATGGAAGAATAACGCCAAAAATCCATACATACCTGGGCACCTTTAACATCAACACACTCATCCGGCCAGGAAAAAAATTACATAACCTGACTATGGAACTCGATAACACGTTCCGGAAAAAGATAGAGGCGTGGAAGGTCCAACCAGAAAGAAACACCAAGCTTTGCGTGATCCCAAGGGTCCAAACGCAACAAATAAATAATAATAATAATAATAATAATAAGTAATCAGCAATGATCGAGCGCGAATTTTGTGGGACTGTGCCATGACAACTGATAGAGCAGTTGAAGCAAATATACCCGATTTTGTCCTGTTTGATAAAAATAAATAAAAGGCAATAATTATTGATGTTGCGGATGACAAGCTTCTGTCAACAGAAGGAAGTACCAAGCGCTGTCTGTCGAGCTGAAGGATATGTATAAGCTTCAGGGGGTAGAGATAGGGACAGTGGAGGTGTCCGCGAATGGTCTGGTCAAGAATGATTGGAAGGTTGCAAAATCAAAAATTCAATTGGACAAAGGACACATGAGAACTTGTCAGAAGGCCGCATTGTTGGGAACTGCAAATATTGTTAGAAAATTTTTAAGTCTCCAATAAACCACCCAGTGTCATGCATTGATACTTGTATCCCTAAATTCCTTTGTAAATATCAAACCTTTGTACATAAATTTTTGCGTTGGGTAACTTTGTAAAAAGTAAAAGAAAAATAAACAAAATAATAATAATAAAATTTAATCTAAAATATACTATATATAAGAGCCTAGATTAATTTGTAACAACGCTGAGAGAATTTTCTTTAAAAAAATTACCCACTTGCCTAGAATCGAACCGACGAACTCCTGAACTAATGGCATCAGCTCTAGCCATTACACCAATGCAACATTAATATTTATATCTACCATGATTTCTGTTACTAAAACTATATATTTTTGATTTAGACTTTGTGTCGAGATAATATTGTATTCATTTGAACTCGAATGAAAATGAAAAAACACCAATAGATTTTAAATTAAGAAACATTAAATATATATTAATTAACGAGGCAAATTTGAAATATAATTGTCAGCTCGGATTTTAAACTGATGGCTCCAATCGATTTTTCATTAACCAGGCAAATTTGAAATATAATTGTAATTTGGACACGAATTTTGAAATGAAAGACTCCAATTCATTTTTTTTTTTTTTTTTTATTTATTGGGCCTCCGAGGAATGGGCCGCCTATTACAAGACAAAAGATTACACAAATTTATTTACAAATATTTCACACTTTCGGCTTCAGAACAAATTAATTCAGATTCAGAGCGGGTGGCTGAGAGAGCCAGGATTAATCCTGGCTCACATTTCACATTTTTTTTTTTTTTTTTTTTATTCACAAAAATTAATCATACGACACCCGCTCTCCATGTTCTTCTGCCGAAAGTGTAAAAATTAAGAAGAGATCCCCTCATGTGAAATCGTTTATTGTTTTTTGGGATATACCCAGGGCGATGAGGGACTCCACCGCTTTATGCCACCACACTCCCTTCCACGAGAGTGTCATGGCCTCGACCCTGACGCCAAATCGCTCCGCAATGTTATCCACCAGACTGGAGTTGCCCCTATATTTTTCTATTTTGTTTCGGTGGGCAACACCCAGTCCTGCAAGCGCGGAGACGATCTGGACGTCCAAAACCCACACCACCCCCGCCGCATTCTTTGCCACGATGTCTGGCTTTCTAGTGCCCGCCGAGCTGGAGTACAAGTACTCCAGCTCGACACGCATTCCCTTTTTGATCAAATCGTCGGCCAGACATCGCACCAGGTCGTACCTCTTAACCGCCCATTCGCGGTCCTATCACAACATTGGATGATGTGCGCCTAAGATATTAAGAATTAAGAAAAATTAAATATATTGATAATTATTCCCCCCCCCCTTCGCCACTCAAAAATTAAAGAGGCGAAACTTTTAAGAGACGATGTATTTTCGGTAGTTTACGGGTATACATTTGGAGTGTGGTTTTTTAAGAGGAATAAAATTTTTGGACCGAGACGCTGCCCGCCAGGGCACCAGCCCGGAGGGCCGAGCTTCGAAAGGCACGCACGTAAAGCTCGTATTTACATAGTAAAGCCACACCAAATATTCCTTTTTAAGAGTCCCTCGGCGTGTCTTTTAGAGAACGTCAAAGTAATAATAATAATAATAATAATAATCTAAAATGAAAAGCGTTGTTTTCGAGTTGCTTTATTGATTTTAGGCTGAATAGGCAGCTGGTCTGGTTTAGACATCGGCCAAGTGAATCAGGGGGTATTTATAGACGATAGACACAGCATTCCTGCTTCCTCTCCCAGGGGAATACGTACGTGTGGTCCAGAGACGACGGAAGTAAGGGTCCGTTGACCACAACCCCCCCCTTTAAGAACCAACCAACCCCTTTAGTACGCGTTTCAAAAACAAACCTGCTCGGGTTTTCATTTCCGCTTTCGTCTTCCCTAATATTCATCACCAAATGGGAAGATATTAATCTCCAAAAGTGGGGGGAATCTTTGGTGGTATTATTTTTGAAAAATACATTTTATGAATAGAACTCGACGGATCTTACTTAGTACGTTTAGCGGGTACGCTCGCTTATATAGTTTGTTTGGCACCGACTTCAAAAAGTAGTTTCATGTTAATATTTCGTCGTTTAGTTGTAACTAAATAAGATATTTATTTTATACCTTTTAGTGTATTTTATTTTATTTTTAAGTTATTATTATTTTATTTGTTGCATTTAATTTTTTTGAAGTCGGTTTTTTTATTTTTTTTTCTAAAAATTATTTTTATTTTTCTCTTTTTAGTGATGTTATTAATAGTGACTTATGATAATACCTTGCATGCATCTCGTAAGAGAAAGCGTCGGGCGAATGAATCAGAAAATTAAATTGATAAATATAGAAATTCTCTCGAAACGTTTGCGGGTTTTAAATGGACGTTTTAAGATTGTTTTTTTTTTATAAAAGATTTTATTTATTATAATTTCAATTATTTGCAAATATGAATTGGAGATTTCCGTTATTTTGTCATTGATCATATCTTCCGCCCCCCCCCCCCCCAAAGCATTGGAGATCAACATTTTTTATATGTTTATTTAATTTAATTTTTTTATAACGTTAAATTTTAAAATTGAAAAAAATAAAGTTCTATGTGGGGGCATCTCTGACCCCCCCCCCCCCCCCCGCTTGGACAATTCGATCGCGACACACTTCCGAGATCAAAAGTAGATCTTATATACCGGCGACCCCCCCCCTCCCAAAACAGAGGTCTGGATCTGCGCCTGGCACCACCCCTAAAGTATCGACTTTCCAATAAAAAAAGAATCATCGAAATCGGTTCATAAACAAAGAAGTTAAGCCTGAACAAAGTTAACAAAAAAAAGGTCTAATACCAATGGAAAAAAAAACGGGACCAATCTGAAGTTAGACTGAACTCAATGCAAAAAGAATTTTCAAAATCGGTTAATAATTGGCGGAGATATCAGGTAACATAGACACACAAAAAAATTCAGTCGAATAGAGAACCTCCTCCATTTTTGAAGTCGGTTAAAAACAGAATCCATATTCTGTAATCTTTTTTGTCAATTGAATTTTTTTTATTTTAAACAGAAAATTAGCACAGAATACCTACCCGAGCTAGCCATTCAATTTACCGGGGACACAATTTTGATTTTTTCCAATGACAAAATTTTAAATTTAGAATGGAATTTCGAAAAAAAAAATATAATAAGTAATAATAATAATTTTAGAAGGGTCGGTAGCGTAATCGGTTAAATCATAAACTTTTCTAATCCGATTAGGAGAGAACATCAACCTAGACTTCATCAGTTCGATCCCAGCAAGAAGCAAAGTGAATTTATTTGAAAATAATAAATAACCGGCCCCTCGGCTCCAGAAACTGACAATCTCTGGTTCTACAAAACCTCGCGCATGCGCAGGACAGAATTTTGTAACAAGCAACCATGAATCGTGAGAGGCAAAAACAAGATTACCCCAGGTGGTAACCAATCCACCCACCCTCGAGTGGCAACCGGGCATTCAGATTCTGGGGAATCCGGACCATCACGAAGTCAAGGAAGAAACAATGGAAGAATAACACCAAAAATCCATACATACCTGGGCACCTTTAAATTCAACACACTCATCCGGCCAGGAAAAATTACCTGAACATGGAACACGATAACACGTTCCGGAAAAAGATAGAGGCGTGGAAGTTCCAACCAGAAAGAAACATCAAGCTTTGCGTGATCCCAAGGGTCCAAACGCAACAAATAATAATAATAATTTTAGAAATGATCAAAATTTTAAACATTAAAAATTAATTTTTTATTTTTGGCCTTTCTAGCCATAAGCCAATTTACGATACTAATTATTTTTTTTAAATTTGTCTTTACACCTTTTAGCCTCAAACCCGGGTCCCTAGTGGGCCCCCAGAAGAGTAAAAATGCAAAAACTAACTGCTCAAAATTGGGAAGGGAAGGTCAAAAAATGAAAATCTAGGCCCTTGGACCAAACTAAACTGTATGTTGTATACATAATCAGTGGGGCCCCATTTAAGTGTAGAAAACTAACAGCCGATAAAGGAAGAATTTCTTCGGAAACGTTTGTATTTTTAACCGACTTCAAAAAAGGAGGAGGTTCTCTATTCGACTGAATTTTTTTTTTTTTTTTTTTTTTTTTTTGTGCCTATGTTACCTCATATCTCCTCCAATTGTCAACCGATTTTGAAAATTTTTTTTGCATTGGGTCCAGTCTAGCTAGCTTCCGATTGGTCCCATTTTTTTTCATAGGTATCAGACCTTTTTTATTAGGTTTGTTTAGACCTAACCTCTTTGTATATGAACCGATTTCGATGGTTTTTTTATCCGAAAGGGGGTGTCTTAGGGATGGTGTCATATTAATTTGGTCAAGTTCTGATGATATAATCACTATTAATAACATCACTAAAAAGAGAAAAATAAAAATTTTAAGAAAAAAATAAAAGCCGACTTCAAAAAATTAAATGCAACAAATAAAATACACTAAAAGGTATAAAATAATTATTATCTTATTTAGTTACAACTAAACGACGAAATATTAACACGAAATTACTTTTTGAAGTCGGTGCCAAACATATACCTTTTATGAATCGCACTCGACGGATCTTACTACATTAGTACATTTGGCGGGTACGCTCTCTTATAGGTATAGTTTGTTTGGTACCGACTTCAAAAAGTAATTTCATGTTAATATTTCGTCGTTTAGTTGTAACTAAATAAGATAATAATTATTTTATACCTTTTAGTGTATTTTATTTGTTGCATTTAATTTTTGAAGTCGGTTTTTATTTTTTTCTTAAAAATTATTTTTTAATTAAAATTAAATAAGAATCTTTGCGGAATTGTGATAAGACAATTCAAAAACTTCCTTTTCAGATGGGGGAAGTTTTGTTTATTTTTTGGGATGTGTTGAATTTCGCAGAAATTTTAATATAAACGCCTGTTTGTTTGTTTTTATTCCAATCTCGAGGCTGGAGATGAATTAAAAATAGATGATGACATATTATCTAAGTGAGAAAATATTTCCGGTTCTAAAATCTGTATAGATTGATGACCAGGAAATAAATAAATAAATGTTGCACCATTAAGGAAATTGATCATTAGAAATAGGAGAAGAGTGCGTATTAGCGCACAGGCAGTGAGCGTAGACAGAAATATTTCATCCGTGGGCGGGGAGGGGGGGGGGGGGTCAAGCCACAAAGGAAAATATTTATTGGGAATTTTTTTTTAATAAAAAAATAAATAAAACCGACTTCAAAACAAGTACTAGATGAGAATCAATCGCTATTTTTGGTTTTAACTCGATTCCTCTATGTCTTCAGGAAAGGTAACGGATAAAAAAACAACGCAGTTGCTATGGTTACTTATAAAATTTCCTCCCAAATTTTTAGCATTTCACAGAGTGAAGCCTATCCATTCTTACTTAAGCAAGGCTAAATGAGCTATATTAAAACGTTCAAATGAATAAATTTTAAAGAATTTAAAAAATTAAAAAAAATACTATGTTACTCTAGAGTAAAGTACTTTAAAATATAATTTTACTAAAAACTTTATTTAACCTTTTGTGTAGTCTCCAAGATACTTAATTAGGATATTAAATTTCATCAAAATTGGTTAATTCATTTTCAAAATATTTAGAAAAAACTAAAAAAGTACCAAAATAAAGTTTTAATGTTTGTGGGCCGATATGTACCAAAAACTAATCAGCGCTTCATTTTGTTAAACTAATGGTAGGTTTTCAATTCCATTTCAATCGGTGCAACGGTATGGAAAAAATCGTGGGCCAAAAAAACGATAACATAACATCCATCCATCCATACATCCATCCGCACGCACTAAATGAAAAAATCGCACTTTTTGGCCTCTCGACGAGACCCCTTGTAATTTTTGGCAAAACCGTCACGTGCTTTAATTCAACCTAATTGAATACTACAATTTGTGACTTTAATTGAGTCAATGGGTTCCGTAGTCTTTACCTGAGGACCCTTTGAAGTCGCGCTTGCCGCTAGACCGATTACAATACTTTCCCCATGCTTCGCATTGGATAAAGTAAAAATTAAATGCAACAAAAAAATAATAATAACTTAAAAATCAATTGAAATGCACCAAAAGATATTAAATTAATTATCTTATTTAGTTACAACTAGACGATGAAATATTAACATGAAATTACTTTTTGAAGTCGGTGCCAAACAAACTATATAAGCGAGCGTACTCGCCAAACGTACTAAGTAAGATCGGTCGAGTGCGATTCATAAAATGTATATATTTGGCACCGACTTCAAAAAGTAATTTCATGTTAATATTTCGTCATTTAGTTGTAACTAAATAAGAAAAATTATTTTATACCTTTTAGTGTATTTTATTTGTTTCATTTAATTTTTTTGAATTAGGTTTTATTTATTTTTTTTATAAAAATTATTATTATTTTTCTCTTTTTAGTGATGTTATTAATAGTGACTTATGATAATACCTTGCATGCATCTCGTAAAAGAAAGCGTCGGGCGAATGAATCCAGAAAATGATAATAAAATTCAATTCATAAATATAGAGATTCTCTCGAAACGTTTGGGGGTTTTAAATGAATGTTTTAAGTTTTTTTTTTTTTATAAAAGATTTTATTTATTATAATTTCGATTATTTGCTCATAAGAATTGGAGATTTCCGTTATTTCGTCGTTGATCATATCATAAGAACTTGACCAAATTAATATGTAACCATCCCTAAGATACCCCATTTCCAATAAAAAAAATCATCAAAATTGGTTCATAAACAAAGAAGTTAGGCCTGAACAAACCTAACAAAAAAGGTCTAATATCAATGAAAAAAAAAACGGGGCCAATCGGAAGCTAGACTGAACCCAATGCAAAAAAAACCCCATCAAAATCCTTTCACAATCGGCGGAGATATGAGATAACATATACACAAAAAAATAATTAATAAACTGCAACGGATCGTTGCTAAACTTTATCCAATGTACTATCTTATTCTAGGGGAAAGTACTTTAAAATATAATTTTATAAAAAAACTTTATTTGTTGCATTTAATTTTTTTGAAGTGGGTTTTATTTTTTTTTTTTTTTTTTTATAAAAATTATTTTTATTTTTCTCTTTTTAGTGATGTTATTAAAACGTGACTTAACAAACTTAGATTTGGTATATCCACACTATACCAAACGATCCTAGCAATTAATGTAAGCTGAACCACTTTTTCGATCCTCTATTTACAGGGCTAATAGTTATTTAGCTCCTTTTTACCAGCATCTTTAATTATAATCTTCCAATTGAATTGGAATTTTACTGGGAGATAGGGAGAGAGCATATGGCTAGAAAAGTGTCGCCTGTCTACGTCATCGTTGACTCACAGTCCGCCATCTTGGATCTTTCAAAACATTGAGATTTCCATATGGTCCTATACTAAAATATCTATCAATTTACCTTTGATTTTCATAATTTTAAGGTCACCTAAATAAAAAAACTAATAAAAGAACTATTTTAAATTATAGTTTTCTTTATTTTTACAGATATCTAGAGGAAATTAAAATTAATTAAAATTATTCCACATTAAAATAAGATGAATATGCCCAAAATAGTCATAGGAACATGTACTGTATTTTATATTAAAAAAAAACGTGCTTATATGAGAGTATTAGCTCTTTGTTAAACATGTATTTCTCATTTGATAAACGTTATGTTTGGCAATGTTTTGAACTATGCAAGATGGCGGTCGAGCTTCTTCTTCCCCCCGCTTCAGGAGACAATTTCCTCGCCCAAGTTCTAAGCTTACAGGCACTTCCTATCTCCCTGGAATTTTAAAATAAAATTCTTAAAATAAATAAATAAATAACCTATTTTCCTAAAAGTGAATCAATGTGGCATTATTTGTTCCACCTGGTATAGTTCATTCACCTGAATCTAGAAAAAGAAGCGTTTGGTTTGCTCATCGGATATCCGGGGTATCTCTATCTATTCTTTTATCCTTAAAATTTATTTTCCGAATTTTTTTCAATCTAATACAAAACTGGAATTTATTGTGTTGGGATTGAGAGGGGGTGGTAGAATAAGAGGGTGAGAACTACCCTCAGCCTTATTGAGAGAGAGCGGATGCTGAGTATACGGAAATAACAAAAGATCGAGTCCTTGTGAGAACGTTTCGACCCCCTGCAAGTTGACGCCATCAGCCCCCCCCTGCACCCCACCCAGCCCCTATTCCCGTTGATTCCCATTGAATCTTAACATTTCCTGGTTTTATTCAAGTAAACAACAGTCACTTAACACGGGGGATGCTTTTTATATATTGATTCTACGTTCTAATTTATTTGAAAAAGAATTATAATCGAAAATTATTATTATTATTATTATTATATTATACCTACTATTAAGCAATATTTGTATATACCGGGTGAGTTTTTTATCTTGAGACAGTCTTATAACTCAAAAACAGTGCATTATATGAAAACAAGTATCAAATAAAAGTTTATTTAAATCAAGAGGGAAACTAAACTACGATATTGTTTGTCGACCTAGAACAAGCTTTCAAGGGTATTTCGAAGTCAAGTTCTGTTTTATATATATATACCGGGCCGTGCCTACATGGTGGTTCAACCCAGGTAACACACAATATCCTCAGAATATTCTAAGAAGATTTAAATGTCCTTAGAATATCCTTAGAATATTCTGAGGATATTGTGGTTACCTGGGAAGTGGTAAGACCAAGCTCGAGGGGCGGATTTGTAACGTCGCGACTAGAAAATTTAATTTACTTTTAAAATCAAGAATTTTAAGAACATATTATTTAAATTTATTTTAGATAAAATATCAATATATAGTAAGTCAGAGAGCACTAATCGAAGTGAAAGGGTGATATTGAAATTCTCTCGAAACTTATGAATTAAACGTTGTAGGAATACCAAAAAATATCTACTCTTATTAAACAAGCAAAAATTTTTTATTTATATATATATATTTGTATCTGAGTTCTATTTTGAAAAAGGCTCTACCGATTTTTGTTTCATCAAAATCTATTAAAAAGTTTTGAGGATGAGAAAGCGATCTGGCTAGGTCTGGACCTTGATAAATTTCATCTTAATTGATCTTTTCTTAATTAAAGTAATTATTGATAGATGAAAATCTCAATAAAAAAGTTTGTTTACATTTTTTTCAATTATCTTTTATTTATTAATTGGTGTTTTAATTTTAAAACCCACTAATAGGTTATACCAAATGTTGTTATATATGAAAATTTGCCAATTTAATTGATTAAAATTCCTCTTATTAAAAAACACGGACTAAAAATATTATCGCAAGCTAGAAGATCAAATACAGTCGATGGTGGGGAAGTAATCTCCGAAATCGAAGCCTATTTCATGTAAAAAATCAATATTTATTTAATTGATTAAAAATTTCGATAAATTGTTATTTAATTAAAAAAATAATTATACGGAATTTATTTATATACCTATATACACATAATCTGTGGATCACTAGAAAGCTAGAAATGCAAAAACTGGGTGCGGGGTGGGGGAAAAGGAGGTGGGGGTGCAGTTGTGGGGGATCCGGGGTTGAAGCGAGGTGCAGGGTTAAGGGGGATGGAGCTGAGTGGGGGTGGGGGTGCAAGAGGTGCGTGGTTTCGGGGGGTCCAGGGGGCGTTTACTATATATTTGTATTTGGTTACCGTGCATCGCTCAGTGGCTCCAGGTACTACAATATTAATTTAATAACGTAAAAAATACTTTTTAATTCCATGGAGAAAAGTTTATGTAAAATACTAATTATTAACAACGAATTTATGTAGTAATTTGAATAGTAAAAAATTTATTTTCTAATTTTTAATGAATTTTTTGAAATATTAAAAATTATTTTAAAAAAAAGTTTTTCTAATATAATAGTGTATTTTCTATTTTTTTTATTACTGCTCATTTTAAAGTCCCCTCGTTATTATCGAAGCTTTTGTTCGTAGAATTATGAAAATAATCTTAATGGAAATAAATATATTACTTGTTGATTCACACCTCCTCGTGCGCACTCTTACGTCACAATGACTAAATCAAACGATTTTTTTTAATTCAATAAAAGAAAAACGCAATCTTTTTATTGAATACAAATCAGATTTAATGAATATAAAAATGTATTTTCAAACAAAATAATTCTAAATTTGATTGAATTTATCAATTCAAGCGTTTGTTTGTTTTTTTGTAGGTATAGTAAATCAATCAACGGCTTAATAAATGGACGGAACCATTTGTGCAAGTAAATATAATAATCCCCAAAGGATGGATGGATGGATGGATGAAGTTTGCCACCACGAACAACCACGACATGTTGTTTTCAAATGTCATTTAAAATTAGAAATAATACACCTGTCTGTCTGTCTGTTGTGTTTCCTCATTCTCTCTTTTGACAAAATACAAAGAATACCTCTTCGGTAAACAATCAGTAAATTAGCAGTTGGAATTTGAAAAAAAAAATAATAACATGAATTAGAGTTCGGGTTCAATGAATTGGAATTTCTCAATTTTATCTCCATTGATAAATGAATTTATCAATTAATATCATCGAAGAGAAATCGTCATGGTGCATATTCTAGGGATTTGTAATGTAGTGGTTTCCATTTGCCTTCCACGTGGGATGTAAATGGGGAGCTGATATAGATGGAGTTCTACACCGGAAGGTCGAACAACAATTAGGCCAGACATCAAGCTGAAAGGAGCAATTAATCTTCTGACTAAAGCTCCTCTTAAGCCTCAACAACGGCTCTTTGCGCTCCGGGTTGTGGTTCTCCCAGGCTTATACCATCTTTTGACCTTGGGTAGTTCAACGCTTGGACGCTTAAAGAAGATAGATGTCATCGTGAGGAGTGCCTGCAGAAAATGGCTTGATCTGCCACACGATGCGCCGAACGCGTATTTCCACGCCGGCTATCCATTCCATCAGTTAGATGGTTAATGCCCATGCATCGTGTGTTTAGACTCAAGAAGATGATGTCCGGGGTAACAACAACAGAGCGGGATTTCGCACAGAATTTCCTGAGCGACGAAATAAACCGTGGATGGAGAGGTGACTCTAGATACAAAGTTAAAACTGGAAGCTAGATGGTCAAGGCTGCTATTCATCGTTCGATGGGAGAGGCCTTCGTGAATCTGGGAGGGTGCCTCAACAACACATCTGGATCACCGAGGGTAGCAGATTCCTTAGTGGCAGGGACTTTGTGAACTCGGTGAAATATGTCCTTTAAATAAAGCTTCTTAGAATATTCTGGGGATATTGTGTGTTACCTGGGTATGTTTCTGTCATATTCTGAATCTACAAAAAAAACTAAACAGTTTTTATTGGAACTACGACATCAAATAATAAAAAATATTAAAACAATTATAACTCAAAAAAAAATCCTAATAATTATTTTTAAACAATCATACAACTTAATTATCAAATAATAATGATCAAATATTTAATTATTAAATAAATAATTTAATAATAATCATTTTGGGACAATGTTCTGAGACATTCCAGAGTATATCGCATGTCCTCTGGATGAATTTCAGTTCCAATTTCGTTATTTTTGGTCTGTTTCAGTTTCTTCGTAGCCATGTTTGTTTTTTTTTTTAACAGATTTACAACACAATAAAATGAAGCTTGGGAGGGTGTATTCTTATCAGGAAAACGCTCGACATCGATTTCAATGGCAGCCCCATATTACTTCTTCCACATTCACCGCATTAATTAAGACCATTTCAATTTTGTCTTCAACAAAAGATGATCCTCACATATGAGCCTCTGTCAGCGTAAAAATCAGAAAATACCTAAAATAAGAACCACCCTAGAGAACACAGCATTCTTTGCTCTGTACAATATTTAGTATCGATTCCCTACAACGTTTAAATTTCGTTTTATCAAACTATTGTGACCAAGGTTACCTTTAAATCCGCCCAAATGAGATTTTCTATGAAGTTATTTGTTGTTTATTTGTATTTTGTAAATTTGTTGCGACTTAAAACGAAATTGTTAACGGGGACAAATTCTATTTTTAATTTAGTTTCTAAGATGTCCTCCTCCCTCCTGAGCTGTTTAATGAAATTAGCTTGCTCCGTTGTCCTTTTGAACTCGAGAGGTGGACTGTAAATGAAATGAGCCAATCGGAGGGGGGCATCTTGAGCCCTCAAAGGTGCAATATCCCTGGGCCTCTGCTCTTTCTAATCCTTTAATAAAAGCCAAGGACAACTGACCTTTGAAAGGGTGCAAAAACGCGCGGAAATAAAGACAGGTTTGACATGTCGCTTATATCTATATATCTACTCTTATTAAACGAGCAAAAATTGTATATATATTTATTTGTATATATATTTGTATCTTAGATCTATTTTGAAAACGGCTCTACCGATTTTGATGAAATTCACAGGTTAGGGGTTTTTTTGGGTTGACAATTCGATCTGTCAGTGGTCTCATCTTCGACAAAATTGTTTTTGATGGGTTTTTTCGTAATCAAATTAATTATTCTCAGGTAGAAAAAATGCCAACCTTAGGGATTTAAAAAGGGTTTCTATTTTCTTTTGTACACAGACAGACAATGGGTTGAGATTCAATTGTTCTCAAAGGCCTTGTGATTAAACGTTAGAATTATTAACAAACGTATTATTAATTGTTTTTATAAAGAAACTTATTTATTTAATAGAATAAAAAATAATCAAGAATTTATTTTAAAATATTTTTCGGATAAGCAGGTCTCAATTTTCTGAAAAAATAACACATTTTGATAGGTTTTTTTATTGGATTGTGATTGGATTAATAAAAATGAATCGTGCGGTTGAATCAAAACAAAATAATTGGCATGTTCAAATAAGCAACAACTAAACCAGAACGAAGCTCGTTCTTCCAGGTATATCATTTATTTTTTATTTTAAAAACGGCTCTTAACGATTTTGAGCAGAAAACAAACTCTATTAATAAGTTTTGAGGATGAGCAAGCGATCTTGTTGTGGAAGCGGAGGTGGATGTAGTGGATGTGTGGGGTGCAGAAGGTGGGGCGCAGTGGTCGGTGATCCGGGGGTAGGGTCGAGCAGGGTGGGGGTGGTGGGTACAGTGGTCGAAAACATTATATATACGATAAAGGTATTTTTTTTAATTTGAAAACGGCTCTCAACAAAAATTGACCTATTTATCAAAATTTGAAATTAAAATAATATTGAAATAAAGCTTACTGAAGGAAGAAGTTACCATATCACTGCTCGGTGCCTCCAGGTACTATATATTTATATATTTTTTATGTTTGTATGATTGTTCTATTTTGAAAACGGCTCTACCGATTTTGATGAAACCAACTCTATTAACAAGTTTTTGAGGATGATCTGGCTAGCCTGGACCTCGACAAATTTCATCTTAATTGATCTTTCATTAAAGTAATTATTGATAGATGAAAGTCTTAATAAAAATGTTTGCTTTCACATTTTTTTCAATTATCTTTTATTTATGAATTGGTTTTTTAATTTCACAACCCACTAATAGGTTATAACAAATATTATTATATTATATTAAAATTAGGATTGTTTTTTAATTAACAGGTGTCAAACAGGGTATTAGGTAGACTAGAAGTTAGCGTGTCAACCGCTAACCAAGTGGGGCGTGGGTTCGAATCAGACTTCGAGGCATCCGGCTAAAGCCGACTCCCGGTGGGTAGGACAAATTTAAAATAAATAATTAGTATCGTAAATTGGCTTATGGCTAGAAGAGCCGAAAAAGCCAAAAAAAAACAGGTGTCTAACTATAACATTACAGGTGTCTAAATCATAACATTACAGGTGTGTTTACAAATAAAGTGGTTGATGTGGCTCTTTTTCTTACATAACTTGGAAACAAATCTTATTTAATTTTATGTTTTTTTACTTCAGATCCTATACGATTATTTTTTTTTTTGCTTTTTATTATTTACCTATTTTATTATTTCTTATAATGTTTATCAATATGAACGAATGTAGCCAAATTGGTGTAATGAGCAAACAAACATACATACATAATATGTAGACTACTAGAAAGCTAGAAATGCAAAACTTGGGTGGGGGGTGGGGGTGGTTGTGGGTGGTGCAGGAGGTAGGGGTGGAGGTAATTTCCTTTTTTTGTCAACAGAACATTTTGAGCTTAGAAATTGTAATTAATCCCCAAAAGGGAATGTATTAATAGAACAAAGGTGGTTTTTAAATTGATCAAGTAAAAGGAGGAGGTTCTCAATTCGACTGACTTTTTGTGTCTATGTTACTCGATATCTTCGCTAATTGTCAACCGATTTTGATGATTTTTTTTTTGTATTGGGTTCAGCTCTAGTTCCCGATTGGTCCGTTTTTGTTTCATTGGTATTGACCTTTTTTTGTTATGTTTTGTTCACCCATAACTTCTTTGTTTATGAACCGATTTTGATGATTAGTTCTGCGTTTGATCAGTATATCTCCGTTGATAGTCACGATACCTAACTATTTATTTATTTTAGTGTATGTTCAGCGAGAACATTTTGCGTGTATTTCGGATGATTCTTTTTTTATTAGAAAGGGGGTTCATTAGCGGTGGTCCCATATTAATTTGGTCAAGTTCTGATGACATGATCAACGACGAAATAACGTAACTTCAATTCTTATGAGCAAATAATCGAAAAATTATAATAAATAAAATCTTTTATAAAAAATCTAAAACATTCATTTA
>JALMQS010000298.1:121049-190690 GCA_024734495.1 Forficula auricularia | reverse complement strand
AAATTCTCTCTCTGTTAAAGTCAAGCAAGGATCAGATACATTCACATTATAGATATTAAATAATTATAACCAGCATCTCTATTATTATTGAAAATTTCCAAATCCTGCTTTTCCATCTAATTTCATTTGTTTTTTTATTTTTTTATTAATCAATTTTCTTAATCCATTTTTATTTAATTTCACAGTAAAAGTAGTAAATAAATTCATAGTAAATTCAATCAATAATTTCAGATTTTAAGCATCAGAGAGATACCCTGAGGATACACCCACCACCAACTAAATTAAATCAAAAACCAACTTTCAGATTATCATTTTACCCACTGCAACGTTGTCACGTTCAACTATCGTCATTAAACCGACTTTACAGACAACCGATTTTTTTCATAATATTCTTCGTTCAGAAAATCATTTTAAATTTACAAAATACTTGAATAAAATTTATTGTTTAAATTTCTACTCGACTGTTAAAATTTAATTTTTGATTTTTATTATTTTATAATAATAAATTTTGTATTGACATTATTTCTTTCAGCAAGTAAACTGAATAAAAGTTGTTGTTCAATTAGTTACTTAATTATTTTTGCAAATTTAATTGTAATTTGTTGTAAAAAAGTAATAATGTTGAATAATTTATTATAAGAATAAACTGTGATTAAATTATTGTTTATAAATCTTAAATTTAAAATTTGGAAACTTCATTAAAATTTACTTGTAACTGTAACTTTTAAAAAGCCTGCTTCAATCTTTGTCGCGCTTTCCGCGCCTCTCGCTTGCACTTCAAGCCTTAAATGGAACGCCTCAGAGCGAGATAAGGCCGCATGAGTCATGTTTTTTTCGCTGGCTCCATCGAATTATAAGACGTTGTCACGTCAAAAAAAAATAAAAAACCGACTTCAAAAAAATTAAATTCAACAAATAAATCACTTTTTTAAATCGGTTTGATTTGATGAATCGAACACGACGGACCTTACTTGGTACGTTTGGCGGGTACACTCGTTTATATAGTTTGTTTGGCACCGACTTTAAAAAGTGATTTTATGTTAATATTTCGTTGTTTAGTTAAGTAACTAAGATAATAATTATTTTATACCTTTTAGTGGATTTTATTTGATTTTTGAGTTCTTATTATTTTATTTGTTGTATTTAATTTTTTTGAAGTCGGTTTTTACTTTATCCAATGCAAAGCATGGGTAAAGTATTGTAATCGCTCTCGGGGCAAGCGTGGCTTCAAAGGGTCCTCAGGTAAAGACTACGGAACCCATGGACTCAATTAAAGTCACAAATTGTAGTATTCAATTAGGTTGAATTTTAGCACGTGACGGTTTTGCCAAAAATTACATGGGGTCTCGTCGAGAGGCCAAAAAGTGCCATTTTTTCATTTAGTGCGTGCGGATGTATGGATGGATGGATGGATGGATGTATGTATGTATGTTATCGCTTTTTTGGCCCACGATTTTTTCCACACCGTTGCACCGATTGAAATGAAATTGAAAACCTAGCATTCTTTTAACAAAATGAAGCGCTGATTAGTTTTTGGTACATATCGACCCACAAAAATTAGTACTTTATTTCAGTACTTTTTTAGTTTTTTCTAAATATCTTGAAAATGACTTAACCAATTTTGATGAAATTTAATATCCTAATTATAGTACCCTGGAACTCAAGCTTGAGTTGTTTGCCATAAAAGAATTTAGTCTTTTTTGATTTTAAGTCGATTCCTCCATGTCTTCAGCAATGGTTACAATAATAACAGAAATGTCAAAAATCAAATGTAGAATTGTTATTCCTCGACTCTTAAATGAGAATTATTTTTAAATTAATGTCAATATGAACTACAAATTGCAAGTGATATCTGATTAATAATAAAGGAACAAACATATTAATATTTCAAATGAATTTGGATAAAGTTTAGCAACGATCCGTTGCAGTTTATTTTTTATAATAATGATAAAGTATTAAGCAAGTGATGCTGTGTGTTTAAGAATTAATGGTTCTTGTGATGCAGCCAAATTGACGATTTCAAACAGGCACGTATTTGCGTCCCTTATAGGCAAGAAAAGGGCTGTTCTCTCTATCTATAATACATACGATAGAGCCCTGTCATCGTCGGCGTCGATAGGTGCTTTAAATAAAATATTCAAACTGAACTTTCTCAATTAATTATTTCTCAAATAAACTCGTCGCCTTTATTATACACGTTTAATTATTTATCATTTCGAATCATTTTCATTATAATGTCGTCCGTAAGATCCTTACCATAACAACTTCTAAAGGTAATTGCTTTGACCTTTTCAAATCTCAGACCCGAGAGAACGGATTTTGGCAAGGGAAAAATTGAAAAATGTATGTTCAGTTAAAAAGGTGAAATGGAAAGTTTCTCCTTTATAAGTTAGTACATGGAGCCACCGAGCGCTGCACGGTAACCCCTGACCCCCCCCCCCCGAAACCAAACCGCGCACCCAGTTTTTGCTTTTCTAGCTTTCTATTGGTCCACATATTATGTGTACGTTATGAAAATGGAAAGTTTCCCCTTTACAAGTTAGTACATGGAGCCACCGAGCGCTGCACGGTAACCCCTTCCTATTATATTCTTAAAATATAATTATTTCTATGTTTTAATAATATATAGAAAACATAAACTTTATATAAATTTAACACAAAATTTTTATATTTTTAATATATTTTCTTAAAATATATAAATATTTTTTGAAAATCTATTTATTTCCATGCGGGTAATAATTTAAATTTGCTAATTTTAATAAATTTTATTTGTCATGAACTATTAGTGGGTTTTAAAATTAAAAAAAGAATCACGTCGGTGTCGTCGCGCAAACCGATTATAATAAAGTAAAAAGTACCTGGAGCCACCGAGCGATGCTCGGTAGCCCCTAACCCACCTCCCACATCTACACCACCCCTAACCCAGTTTTTGCATTTTTAGCTTTCTAGTGGTCCATTTGTTTACTCGTACACTAATTTGCCCACATTCGTTCATATTGATAAACATTATAAAAAATAAATAGGAAAAAAATAATAAAAAAATAATCGTATAAGATCTGAAATAAAAACATAAAATTAAATAAGATTTGTTTCCAAGTTATATAAAAAAAAGCCACTTGAACCACTTTATTTGTAAACACACCTGTAATGTTATGATTTAGACACCTGTTAATTAAAAACAAACAAAAAATTCCTAATTTTAATATATATATTAATATTTGCTATAACCTATTAGTGGGTTTTAAAATTAAAAAACCAATTAAAAATAAAAGATAATTGAAAAAAATTATAAACAAACTTTTTTTATTGAAATTTTCATCTATCAATAATTACTTTAATTAAGAAAAGATCAATTAAGATGAAATTTGTCGAGGTCCAGACCTAGCCAGATCGTTTTTCATCTTCAAAACTTGTTAAAAGTGTTGGTTTCATCAAAAAAGGTAAAACAGTTTTCAAAATAGAACTAAGAAATAAACAAATATATATAAACAATTTTTGCTCGTTTGATAAGAGTAGATAAGTAGAGACCGGATTCCTATGCAATTGAATATTTTTGTTTGCCGCCATATACGACCCAGGGGATCAATTATCTATCCGAATCATGCATCTAGGATACTGTGGGTTAAATTTTATACTGCATATTTTTGCATATTTGAGGGATATTACATATTTGAAGGATATTGCATAAAATTGCATATTTCGAGCCAATACAGAGGTTTTTAAAAGTAATTTTTCCGGATAAAGAATTTAAAAAAAAGAATAAATAAAACAGGAGGACACTAATTTAAATTCGAAGAAAACTGAAATAGGCCTCAACGACACCAAGTGTAGTGTTGGACTACGAAAAGTTGGATTACAAAGGATGTAAACAACCTATAAAACAATAACCCACACATTTTTCTTATTATTAAGTTGTACTAGACAGGCGCGGATCCAGACCTCTGATTTGGGGGGGGGGGCGGTCGCCGGTATATACCCCCCACATAGAACTTTATTTTATTCAATTTTAAAATTTAATGTTATAATTAAAAAAAAAAAAATGTTGATCTCCAATGCTTTGGGGGGGGGGGGCGTCGCCCCAATCGCCCCCCCCTGGATCCGCGCTATGGTACTAGATAGGTATTATATTCTAAACGAAAATGAGGAAAAGTTTGCAATATTTTTCTTCCAAAAGTAAAAGTGTGGGCTTTTAAGTTACTTTAAATTCGCCCCCAGTACGTCTGTGGTAGTGGAGCGCTCTTTTTCATCGTATAAATCAATTTTAAGTGACCGTAGACATAATAACCTGAATATAATTTAGAATAAAAATTATTTTTATAAAAAAAAACCGACTTCAAAAAAATTAAATGTAACAAATAAAATAATAACAACTCAAAAATGAAATAAAATGCTCTAAAAAGTATAAAATAATTATCTTATTTTGTTACAACTAAACGACGAAATATTAACATGAAATCACTTTTTGAAGTCGGTGCCAAACATATACATTTTATGAATCGAACTCGACGGATCTTACTTAGTCATCTGGATGGCCACATCAGTTTATTAGTACCTGGAGCCACCGAGCGATGCTCGGCAACTTTTTGCTTGAGTTAAAAGTTATATATTAATATTATTTTTAATTTAAAATTCTGGTAAAAGCCACCCCGTCACTGCACCCCACTCCCATACCAGTCCCGCTATGGCCCCTGGACCCCCACCCGCCCAGTTTTTGCATTTCGAATTTTCTAGTGGCCCACAGATTATGCATATAAATAAATTCCGTTTATTTTTTTTTTAATTAAATAATAAATTCTAATATATATAATATTTGTTATTAACTCTTTGTGGGATTTAAAACTCGAATTTATGATCAATTAAATTGTTTAATTTTAATATATATTAATATTTGCTATAAAGTATTCGTGGGTTTTAAAATTAAAAAAAAAACCAATTAATTAAATTAAAAGAAATGTAAACAAACTTTTTTATTGACATTTTCATCTATAAATAATTACTTTAATTAAGAAAAAGTCAATTAAGATGAATTTTGATGAGGTCCAGACCTAGCCAAATCGCTTTCTCATCCTCAAAACTTGTTAAGAGAGTTGGTTTTATCAAAATCGGTAGGGCCGTTTTCAAAATAGAAAAAACATACAAATATATAAATATACAATTTTTACTCGTTTAATAAGAGTAGATATAATATAGGAAGATATATAGAACTCTACTTACTGGTCGTAGATAAATAATATGCAATAAAAATTCGCTTACCTGAAACAAAAGAAAATTTCAAAAAATTAGAAATGTTAATTTTTAATTTAAAAAAAATTAAATTTAATATACAATTTATTAATATAAAGCCACGTCACACATTCCACTTAAAATTTGAATTAATTTTATAAAAAAGTTTATAAATAGTAAAATAAAAACACGTTTTTATGTGTGACTTTATTTATCAGCCAACGTTTCGTCGACTTTGCCTACTTCTTCAGGGCTTCAAATAGTCACGTCACACATTCGTCTAAATTTTGTTACTTTACCATACATGGTATGTTCAAGTATTGTAATCGTGCATGAAAAAAGTGGGTTTTTTTCCTTCTTTTTTTCGAAATATCTCAAAAACGGCAGAAATTATTTTGATTAAAAAAAATTGAGCGAAACCATGGCATTTCGGTCTACAAAAAAGCTCTAATAAGTGAACATCGAAAAAATTATATTTTTCCAGATAATAATTGTTTTGTCAAAATGTCTGTTAATCTGTGCGTTATCAAATTTTTGTGGATGAGCTAGCTCAAAAACCAGTGTGAATATCGAAACCAAATTTCACACGTAGTTTTGGTCCATTGATTTTTCGTTTATTGGGCCACGCAGGTGGGGGCCTCCACTAACAAGAAATATTTACATTATCGGGTGAATTTAATTACAGGATTAAGATTAAGAGCTGATCAGATTTTGGTGCATATCGACCCAAAATTAAGGGGGGATTTTTACAAAAAAAAAACTGAACAACTTTAATAAGAACTATTTTTTTATACGACATCAAATAAAAAAAAAAAATATTAAATTAATTAGATCTCAAAAATTATTCAACTTAATTATTAAATAATAATGATCAAATATTTAATTATTAAATAAATAATTGAATAATAATTAATATTTTAATAATTTTCCAGTTCTAATTTCATTATTTTAGCCTGTTTCATCGTAGGCTTTAGGTACATTACCTGTTTTTTTTTTAATAGATTTACAACACGAAAAAATGAAGCTTTTGAGGGCAAAATTATTAAATTATTAATAAATTATTTATTTAATAATTAAATATTTGATCATTATAATTTAATAATTAAGTTGAATGATTGTTAAAAATAATTATTAGGATTTTTTTTTGAGATTCAATTGATTAATTTTTTTTTTTTATTATTTGATGTCGTATAAAAAATAGTTCTAATGAAAGAATATGTACAGAAACATATCGGTTTCTATTTAAAAAACAGAACCTGGCCTCGAAATACCCTTGAAAGCTTGTTCTAGGTGGACAAACAATAAACTTTTATTTGAAATTTTTTTCATATAATGCATTGTTTTTGAGTTATAAGACTGTCTCAAGATAAAAAAACTCACCCGGTATATATAGATTAAGACCTTTTTTAACTTTTTTTTTATTAATAAGGAAGAAAAGAAGGGAAGTTTTGCGTCCATTAAGAAGCTGTTTTGAATGAAGGGGTGGCATGGGAGAGAGGGGGTTGGAGATAAGGAAACGGAAGAGCTTGTGCGGGTGGTGAGGGGTGAGAAGGGAGGCAAGCAGCCCCAGGCAGGGCGTTGACCCTGGAAGCAAGCGGGGGTGGAAAATCGATGCTCATGTAAACACGGGGGGTGCGGTGGCGGGGGCGGGGGCGGGGGTGGCGAGACACTCGACAGTCCACACACGTTGCTTTCAACCCCCTCAGAATTCACCCCTCTACCACAAAACCAACCCTCCCACCCACCACCGTCAGCAGCTTCTTCCTTAGTCCTGAGAAGACTAAAGAAAACCAATTCGCCTTCAAATAAAGAAAAACCTATAAATAGAGTTTTAATGAAAAAAGAAAAACGATTAAAAACACATTAGAAAGTAGAAAAACAACATATTAAACAAAAAAAATAAATGGAAGAAAAAGTAAAAACTTTTTCAAGACAATCTCCCCTATCTTCAAAAAAAGGAGGAGATTATTAATTGAATGGAATGTCTTGTTTGTGTTTGTCTGTTTTTACTTTACCATACAGGGTATGGTCAAGTATTGTAATCGTGCATGAAAAAAGTGGTTTTTTGCTTCTTTTTTCAAAATATCTCAAAATTGGCTAAAACAATTTTGATTAAAAAAATTTAGCTAAACCATGGCATTTCGGTCTACAAAAAAGCCCTAATAAGTGAACATCGAAAAAATTATATTTTTTGAGATAATAATTATTTTGTCAAAATGTCTGTTAGTCTGTGCGTTACCAAATTTTTGCGGACGAGCTAGCTCAAAAACTAGTGTGAATATCCAAACCAAATTGCACAGGTAGTTTTGCTCCATTGAGATTAAGAGCTGATTAGATTTTGGTGCATATCGACCCAAAATTAAGATGGGTGGAGGGGTTAAAAATTAAAAATCTTGGCCATTTGACCAACTCAACCAAATTTTGTATACATAATCAGTGGGATCCCAGAAGTATAAAAATGCAAAAACTAGGGGGGGGTGCTGGGTCAAAAAATTAATATCTAAGCTAGGAGGGAGTGCAACACGTGCATCGCACGCAGAGGCCAAAAAACGGTGGCCAAATCGACAGGGAATTTATAACAATTTTTTTTTTAATGAACTTAAAATATAAGATATGAAATTTGTAAAAAAAAAACATTTATTTTTTAAAAAATTTTAAAATTGAAAATAATGTTCTATGTGTGTGTGTGGGGGGGGGCGTGTCTGACCCCCCCCCCCTGCTTGGACAATTAGATCGCGACACACTTTCGAGATAAAAAGTAGATCTTATATACATCGGCCACCTTATATACATTCTCCCCCCCCCCCATAAAAAATTCCTGGATCCGCCCTTGTCCCAGAAGTCTAAAAATGCAAAAACTAACCGCCCAAAATGGGGGTGGGGGGGTCAAAAAATGAAAATCTTAGCCATTTACCAAACTCAACCAAATTTTGTATACATAATCAGTGGGACCCCAGAAGTCTAAAAATGCAAAAACTAACCCCCCCCCTACATGATTATAAATAATTTTATTAAATATTATAATAAAACTTGAGTAAGATACGAGGTAGGTTTCACAAAAAAAGAAATAAAACAAAATTGAGTTTTGAATTCGATATATTTCGGGGGTTAGCCCATCATCAGGAGTCTAAGAAAACTGATTATATATTGGAAAAATAGTTTTACAAGTAAGAATTTTTAAAAAAATTTTTTAACTGTATGTGGTGAGGGGAAAGTAGGGGAAGAGGAGAAGTTGTTCTAAGAATTAATATTTTCTATTGAGATTTGAACTGGCTGAAAGGGATCTATACGTGCTATTATAATAACGAATGGACAAGTACCTGAGAAGGTACAACTTGAAAGGTACATGAGAGAGTGCAATTACCCTAGTATATTCAATGTGCAAACAATGGAAGGAATGTTTATTTAATTTATTATAACATATAATCAATAATTGTATTTTTATACACTTCCAATTGATTATTTAAAATATTTGAATTATTAGAGAGGGCTATTTTTATTTCGGTGGATTCCAAGAGGTCCAATTTAAGGCCTTTTCTTTCAAAATGAATGGGGATAGGGTTATTATTAGAGGTTGAATGGTTAGATTCATGTAAGTGAATTGCGAAGGCTGAGGTCGAATCTAAATTAATGTTATCGGATTTGTTGAGATGATTAAGGGCTCTTACATGCTCGGAGTAACGTATTTTGAAAGCGCGACCTGTCTGCCCAATATAAAAAGCATCACAATCTTGACAAGTTAATTTATACACTCCTGATTTGTCTAATTTATCAATTTTGTCTATTTTATTGTTAATTAATTGGGAGCCTAAATTGTTGTTGTTGTATAAAGCAGGAGTGATTCCATATGATCTAAGGGTATAAGCTAATGGAGATGTCAGATGATTAGAAATTAAGGGTATTCTTCTATATATTTTTTCAGTTCCCGATTCTAATGAGTGTAAGTGTGAAATAGTCAATTTACGTTTGATTTTATTATAAATTTTGTTGATAGTCGAAATGTTATATCCATTATTCAGGGCTATATTCTGAATTATTAAATATTAATGTAAGTGAGGGGCCAGGTTGTATGGTAAAGTCAAGTGGATGGCCACATCAGAACACGTCAGCATATTTTTTGTTTTAGTTGGAATGTTAAAACGTTAGTTCAGAAATTTTTACTTTATTTTAAAACAATTTCCTATTATAAGTACTATTTACTGGTTCTTTTGAAATAGTATAATTAGAATGCCAAGGCAAAATCTGGACAATTTTGTCGTGTATAGATAGACCATTAATTAGTCCGTGGCGTTGGCAACACAAAACACCAAAATATTTCACTTCTGGCAACCAATATGAAATTTTGTACAGTACTTATACACATCTCCAAGAACAATAAACAACCGGGAGACAATCGATCTGACCTTTGAATCTCCTCTGATGATGTCATCGCTTATAACTAGAAAACGGTCCATATTTTGTAAATAACCGTCCTATAGTAAATTAAAGAGGACAAAATTTCGCGTCGATTAAAAAAATAAATAAAAAATTGGTCAAGTAGTTCGAATTTTATGGGGATCCAAATAACAACCCCCACCCGGATCACTTTTGAATATCCCAAAAACTCGCACTTTTTTCGATTTTTTCCCATTTTGAACATGAAGGAGCACGTTTTCGACAAAGACCACTCTATACATTTTTAAACTAGATTAAATTTTCTACAATTTAAACAAAGTTTCGTCTTAATTAGATAATGGTAATCCGTGCCGCAATGAGGTTGAAGTTTTGAAAAACTGCAATTTTTTGCATAATTGTCATGTAAAATGCTAGATATCTATAAATCTAAGAGTTTTATTAAAAAAGTAGTCCAAGCAAACGTTCAAGTCAACAAAATTTCCTAGAGAATGAGACAAAAATCAAGTTTCTACGATGAGTGGTTTTCATTCTATGAAAGAAAAAGCGAGATTTTTCAAAACTTCAACTACATTGCGGCACTGGTTACCATTATCCAATTAATTAAGATGAAACTTTGTTTGAATTGTAGCAAATTTAATCTAGTTTAAAAATGTATAGAGTGATCTTTGTCGAAAACGTGCTCCTTAATGATCAAAATGGGAAAAAATCGAAAAAAGTTCGAGTTTTTGGAATATTCAAAAGTGTTTTTTGGATCCCCATAAAAATCGAGCTACTGGACCAATTTTCTATTTTTTTTTTAATATACGTGAAATTTTGTCACCTTTAATTTACTATTGGACGGTTATTTTCAAAATATGGACCGTTTTCGAGTTATACGCGGAGGTAATTTTGATGAATAAATAGGGTTCCGTTTTTTCGTTTCCAATGAAACCTAAACCCCCCCCTTTCGCCCCAATACAGTCAATTTTGATAGTAAATTTTTACAGGAATAGTTTATTAAAGTAATAAAGAATAACTCTACAAAATTTGATCAAGATCAGAGATAGTTTTAATTTTTGCCCCCACTCACATTTTGGATAGTTGGGAGTCGAATTTCAAAAAATCCTGAAATTACTTTTTATATATTTGTATTTAGAATTTTATTAAGTAAAAATCAAGTAGATATCTTATCGTTCTTAATTGAAAATGCATAATTAGTGTAAACACATTGCAAAGATATTTTTCCCCTTTTGACCCTTTTAGAGGTTGAATTTCAAAAAATCCTGAAATTAGTTTAGTATTTTTATAAGTAAAAAGCAAGTAGATATTTTATCGTACTTAAGAGATATCGCATAATCAGTGAAAACACACTTTGCCCCCTTTGACCCCCTTAGGGGTCGAATTTCGAAAAATCCTTTCTTTATGAGCCCCTATTTCATAGATATAATATACTCTCCAAATATTTCATTATTCGTGTCCATGATTAATAATTAAAGGAATCGTAGGGAGTTGGACAAGACTTTAAATTAAATTAAATACAAGTTTTGATTAAATATGCCATACGTTTCGTTGCTATTTTGCAACTTCTTCAGTGGCTCATTTATTAAACTTATTTGTCAGGATTTTTTACTACGAGAAAAAACATTTCAAACATATAAAATATACAATAAAAAAAAAAAAAAAAAAAAAAAAAAATATTGTTTGAAATGTTTTTTCTCGTAGTAAAAAATCCTGACAAATAAGTTTAATAAATGAGCCACTGAAGAAGTTGCAAAATAGCAACGAAACGTATGGCATATTTAATCAAAACTTGTATTTAATTTAATTTAAAGTCTTGTCCAACTCCCTACGATTCCTTTTAATTATACTCTCCAAATTTCATGTTTCTATGTCCAGTGGTACTGGCTGTTTTGATGATGAGTGAGTTAGTGAGTGAGTTAGTGAGTGAGTGAGTATCGGGCAAAGAATTTTATATATATAGATACCCAATTTTCGTTGGATAAAAATAAAAACCAGAATAGCTTGTTAGGCCAATGTTATTGAAGGAACTATTCTGAGACTGGAAAAAAAAGTTCACGGTCAAAGCTTTTTTTAAAGCGTTGTTGTGAGTATATGGCCTTTGCCCAGAGAGCAACTTGACACATTTTCACAATCATTTTCTCTCGCAGTTAAATATAAACATTCATGTTCCAAGTCACGGGGTCTAAAATTATAATCGCTTCCTTAAACTCTATATCAACTACACTCTTGTTTAAAAAAAAGGGTTTCTTTAGATAACACTTTAAAGGAGAAAATAATATCTACTTTTATTAAACGAGCAAAAATTTTTTGTTTATATATTTGTTTGTATTATTGTTCTATTTTGAAACCAATTCTATTAATAAGTTTTGGGGGGTCGGGTAGGCTAGGCGGTAGCATGTCAGCCAGCTAACCAAGAGGACCCGAGTTCGAATCCGGCTCGAGGCATCCGGCTAAAATCTGACCCCCGAGGTAGAGACAAATTTAAAAATAAAAATAAATAGTATCGTAAATGACTTATGGCTACCATAGCCGAAAAGCCAAAAAAAAAATTAATAAGTTTTGAGGATGAGAAAACGATCTGGCTAGGTCTGGACCTCGACAAATTTCATCTTAATTGATCTTTTCTTAATTAAAGTAATTATTGATAGATGAAAATCTCAATAAAAATGTTTGTTTACATTTTTAATTTCAATTATCTTTTATTTATTAATTGGTTTTTTTAATTTTAAAACCCACTAATAGGTTATAGCAAATATTAATATATATATATATTAAAATTAAACAATTTAATTGATTATAAATTCGAGTATTAAATCCCACAAAGAGTTAATAAGAAATATTATGATTATATATTAGAATTTGCCAATTTAATTGATTATTATAAAACTCGATAATTTGTAATTTAATTTAAAAAAAATAATTATTCTGAATTTATTTATATACCTATATATACATAATCTGTGGGCCATTAGAAAATTAAAAATGCAAAAAGTGGGGGTGGGGGTGGGTGGTGCAGGAGGTGGGATGAAGCGTTGGTGGAGTTGCGGGTTCGGGGTCCAGGGGCATAGCGGGGGTGCGGTGTGCGAGTGCGGTATGGGGCGGGGGTACAGGGGCGTAGCGGGGCTGGTATGGGGGTGGGATCCAGGGGTGGGGTGCCGGAGTGGTTTTTATCAGAATTTTAAAATAAAAATAATATTAATATATAACTTTTAACTGGAGCAAAAAGTTGCTGAGCATCGCTCGGTGGCTCCAGGTACTAGTTATATGATATGTGTATACGAGTGAGCTGGCTAGTATAAATTCTAAATTAGGTACTTACGAATGGCTTATGATTTAATTAACATGAGAGAAATTCAATTTAATTTATTATAAAATATAATTCTTTGTAATTAATTATTAGTGTGTTTTAAAATAAATAAATTAATTGATTGATATTAAAAAAATAACACATGTGTTTGTTTGTGTTTGTGCCTTTATCATAACAATGTCTGAAAATTTCAATAAAATGATATTTTCAGCATTTTTGAATTTAAAGTTTTTAAATTGAAAGTTATTTTGCCGAGAGTAGCAGAATCTTTATATATTGAAAGAGACAATAATTGAGCGTTCTTTTGCCGGAATTATACAATTCCATTTATTTATAACGAGACTATAGTTTCAGACCTCTCTTCATCAGTCTATTACAATGTATTCACAATGGAATTAATTTATGAATGGAAGGTTAACATCTTTCATTCATAAATTAATTCCTGTGAATACATTGTAATAGACTGAATGAAGAGTTAATTGCATTAAGTCCATCGAAACATAGTATGTGCTCGTTATAAATATGTATGTGCAATTTATCAATTCACAATGTCATGAAGACATTTCAATACAAATGATATTGTAGCATCTTTTAATTTAAAGTTGAGTGAAACAATCAGCTCCCCGCATCAGTGGCGGAGCCAGAAAATTTTCATGGGGGGGGGGGGGAGGGTCAATCCACAAAGCAAAATATTTAGTGGGAATTTTTTTTATTAAAACAAATAGTCCAGTTAAATTGTGTTTTTACCCGGAAAGTTTTGGGGTAGCTGTAATTTCTTCAACCCTTTACGTTTTTGGGTGTGCTGAATCTGAATCAGAGGTTGACTAACAAAATTTATTGACGGAACATTGTCAAAAATGTAAAAAAAAAAAAAAAAATCTCATTTTTTGGCGGTTTTTTGCTTATAGCTCGAAAACTATCAACTTTTCGTAAATAACCTTCTTATTCAAAATTAAAGTTGATAAAATTTCATACATATTTCACCATGTAGGTTTATACTCCGACCAACCGTTCGGGCTCAAGAGCTAGTTGAATATTGGCGTATTTTTTCTGTTTCCGAAAATCCCAAAAACTCGCACTTTTTTCGATTTTTTTCCCATTAATTACGGTTAGTTTGCCATAAGAAACGGTTTGTCGTTGCCGTTACTCATCCCATGAGCCCTGCCCTTGGGGAGGAGGGGGGGGGGGGTTCTGACTGCATTTCCAATCCGGAGAGCTGATTTTTGAGATAAATTTTTTTTATTTTCAACTACAAAATTTTCATTTCAAAAATGGTGAAAATATTATTTTGAAATTTTATATTGACATTTTCAGGGGTTGTCACGATAAAGGCAAAACAAATAAAAAGAAGTATCTTTTCTTTTAATTAAAATCAAATTACTTAATTGATCAATTTTATTTACTTTAAAACTCACTAATAGTTTGATCAAAAATTAATTTTATTCTATAATTAATTAAAAAATTTCAATTTTTTTTCTAAGATAATTCAAAGTAAATTTTTAAGTTTTTTTTTTATATTATAGTACTAGTAGCTCCAACTGGAGAGTGTTCGGTACAGTACAGGCTTTTGAAAAACTCATCCTTCTTCTACTAGTTTGTCGAAATGAAACGTGACTATCCTGTACGATTAGCATAGCCTACATAAACATCATGTTGCGGTGGTGAAGCTGCTCAAATTAAAGAAAAAAGGGTTCAAAGTAAATTTCCAGTTATCGAAATTCACATCAGATTTTTCAAAATTAAAGGGATATAAAGGAATATTTTCATAAGTAAGCAGGTTTCTAATGCGGGGAGCATGATATTTGTATAATTAAATATTTTTTCTTCTTCAACATCTAAAATTTTCATTTTATAAATGGAAAAAATTTTATTTTTTGAATTTTTATATTGACATTTTCAGTGGTTGTACACGATTAAAGGCAAAACAAATAAAAAGAAGTATTTTTATTTTTTAATTAAAATCAAATTAATTGATCAATTTATTTACTTTAAAACTCACTAATAGTTTATTAGAAATTAATTTTATTCTAGAATTAATTGAAAAATTTTAATGGATGGAACAGAAGGAATTCAATAATGGAATTGAAATAATTATCGGAAAAGTTTTTTATTTAATTAGTTTTTTCCTCTTATTAAAAATAAGGACTAAAAAGATGATCAAGGACAGTCGATGGTGGAGAAGTAATCTCCGGAGTCGAAGCTCAAATACAATGTATGCATTAATTCATGTAAAATAATTGGTTTAATAAAATTTATAAAAAAAAAAAATTTTAATTATTTTTCCAAGATAATTAAAAATAATTTTTTAAGTTTTTTTTTAATAGCTAGAGTAGCTCTAACTTGGAGAGTACAGGGTCTTGAAAAACTCTTCAATTTTTTTCCCTCTAATTTTCTAGATAAAATGTGATTTTCTTAGACGAGTAAACTAACGTATATAAACATTATTTACTATAGTGAAGCTACTTAAATTAAAAAAAGGGTTCAAAGTGCCCATAGGGAGCAGCTGAGCAGTAAAATTGTTCTTCTCTATTCTTAGATTATACTTTTTAATTGCCACTGATAAAAAGCTAACGAGCTTCCGGAGTATATTCGAAGGGTGGAGAATGAAAGGACTCAAAGTACCTTAGGATCAAAAAATAGAGCGAGAGATTCAAGTTTAAGATTAGGAATATTTTTGATTTCCGGTATTCTTTTTTTATTCTTTTTTTATTCTTTTTTTAATTATAGAAGCTAGCTAACGATGCAACAAGATGAATCTATTTATTATACCACATGGAGCTGAAAAGTCCCGGGCCTAACTAAGAAAACATGTTTTTTTTTGTTCAAAATTAGCTTTATTCATCAACGTAATCTCTTACGTTAATTTGTAGTACCTCCTGGAGCACGGTAAACCATGACCCCCCTCTCCGAAACCCCACACCTCTACCCACCACCGCCCCCACTTTGACCCACCCCACCCGCGCCTCCCACCCCCGGATCCCCACAACTACACCCCTACCTCCTGCACCTCCCACAACAACCCCACCCCACACCCAGTTTTTTCATTTCTAGCTTTCTTCTTGGTCCACATATTATGTGTATAATATTTGTTTACTCGTACACATCCAATTTGCCCACATTTGTTCATATTGATAAACATTATAAAAAATATTAGGAATTTTTTTTTTTTTGGCTTTTCGGTCTTTCTAACCATACGATACTATATATTTTTTTTAAATTTTGTCTCTACCCCGGGGGTCAGATTTTAGCCGAATACCTCGAGTCGGATTCGAACCCGGGTCCACTTGGTTAGCAGGATGATACGCTACCGCCTAGCCTATCTGACCCCCCCCAAATAGGAAAATAATCAAAAAAAAAATAATCGTATAGGATCTGAAATTAAAACATAAAATTAAATAAGATTTCTTTCCAAGTTATATATAAAAAAAAGCCACTTGAACCACTTTATTTGTAAACACACCTGTTTTGTTATGATTTAGACACCTGTTAATTAAAAACAAACAAAAAATAATTTGAAACCATTTATTTTACATGAATTTATGCAAACATTGTATTTGAGCTTCGACTCCGGAGATTACTTCTCCACCATCGAATGTCCTTGATCATTTTTTAGTCCTTGTTTTTAAAAAAGAGGAAAAAACTAATTAGATAAAAAAACCTCTTTTCCGATAATTATTTCAATTCCATTACTCCTATTCCACGTCAAGCTATCAATTCTTTTCAACAAAAAATAATTTTAAATTTTATTAAACCAATTATTTTACATTAATTAATGTATACATTGTATTTTGCTTCGATTCCGGAGATAACTTCTCCACCATCGAGTGTCCTTATTTATCTTTAGTTCTTGTTTTTAATAAGAGGAAAAATCTAATTAGATAAAAAAACCTCTTTTCCGATAATTATTTTAATTCCATTATTCCCCAATCAAATCGATTGGATCTCTCCCCCTCTCCTCTCCCCCACAAAAAATAATTAATTAATTTCAATATATATATATTAATATTTGCTATAACCTATTAGTGGGTTTTAAAATTAAAAAACCAATTAAAAATAAAGGATAATTGAAAAAAAATGTAAACAAAACTTTTTATTGAGATTTTCATCTATCAATAATTAATTTAATTAAGAAAAGATCAATTAAGAATGAAATTTTTCGAGGTCCAGACCTAGCCAGATCGCTTTCTCATCTTCAAAACTTGTTAAAAGATTTTTGTTAAATCAAAATCGGTAGAGCCGTTTTCAAAATAGAACTAAGATACAAATATACATATAAATAAATAAATATATATATATATATATAAACAATTTTTGCTCGTTTAATAAGAGTAGATAAATAAATATAAGTATGACTAATTAAATGGAGTGGTAAGCTTGTTGTTGTTGTTGTTGTTCTAGTGTTGTTGCTTAACTTAATTAATTTCTAGTGGTTTTTATTCTAAAATCATGAATAGCAACCCTTCTTATTTCTCTGCTTCATCCTCCCCTCCTGAGGGGATGATTTTAATTAATTAACGTCTCCCGGAGGAGCTTGATCCCGAAATGTACTTGTGCGCCGTTGTTTTTAACAGCGGTCGTTGCCCGCTTTGTTTTTCACATCCAACTTTCCGGATTATCCATTTTTGGATTGGGCCAATTTATATAAAAATTTATGGTCAAATTAGGTAAATTAATATTTAAATAAAAAAAATATATACCGGGTGAGTGTTTTATCTTGAGACAGTCTTATAACTCAAAAACAGAGCATTATATCGGAAAAAAGTTTCAAATAAAAGTTTATTTATATCAAGGGGAAACTAAATTCCGCTATTGTTTGTTGATGCAGAACAAGCTTTCAAGGGTATTTCAAGGTCAGCTTCTGTTTTTTAAATAAAACTCTATATTTTTCGTTACGTCTACTTAATCTACAAGAAAAACTGAACAAGTTTTATAAGAAATATTTTTTTATGCGACATCAAATAAACAAAATACATGAATTAATTAGATCTCAAAAAAATCTTAATAATTACATTTTTACAATTATATAACTTAATTATCAAATAATTAATTATTAAGTAAATAATTTTTAAATCAAAAAGTCACAACAATGAAAATAAGTGTTTCTAATGATATTAAAACTTTTAAGGAGTTCGGTGTTGGTTCTAGGTGAAACATTTTAATATAATAATAAAACTTGAGTAAGATACGAGGTAGGTACACTTTTTGTGAAACCTTTTTTGAAACCACTTTTTTGTGAAACCTACCTCGTATCTTACTCAAGTTTTATTATTATATATTAAAACTTCATTATACACATATTTAAGAGAATATTTTCTACTTAATAGAATTAACAGTTAAAATTCTTGAATATAAAATTTTTTATTACTCTTTTCAATTCAGTAGAATATAGTTATGTTGTATTACTATACGAAAAATGGAGCATTTTTTATAGAAGACAGAATTAAAATGGTCTTACTAGTCTGGTCTACTTATTTATAGATATATATACCGGGTGAGTTTTTTATCTTGAGGTAGTCTTATAACTCAAAAACAGTGCATTATATCAAAAAAAGTTTCAAATAAAAGTTTATTTATATCGAGGGGGAAACTAAACTACGTTATTGTTTCTCGACCTTGAACAAGCTTTCAAGGGTATTTCAATGTCAAGTTCTGTTTTTTAAATGGAAACCTATATTTTTATATAAGTCTACTTAATCTACAAAAAAAACTGAACAACTTTCATAAGAACTATTTTTTTATACGACATCAAATAAACAAAATACATGAATCAATTAGATCTCAAAAAATCTTAATAATTATTTTTAACAATTATTTAACTTCATTATCAAATAATAATGATTAAATAATTAATTAGTAAATAAATAAATTAATAATTTAATAATTTTTCGACACTGTTCTGAGATATTCATTCCAGAATGAATCGCAAGTCTTCTGGATGAATTCCAGTTCCAATTTCCATATTTATTTCCTTATTTTGGCCTGTTCCAATTTCTTCGTAGCATTTACATTTCCTTTTTTTTAAAAAACAATAAATTGAAGCTTGTGAGGGTCTATTCCTATCAGGGAAACACTCGGAATCTATTTCAATGGCAGCCCCATAACACTTCTTCCAGATTCACCGCATAAATTAAGACCATTTTAATTCTGTCTTCTATAAAAAATGCTCCATTTTTCTTATAGTAAAACAACATAAGTATATTCTACTGGATTGACAAGAGTAATAAAAATTTGTATATTCAAGAATAACTAGTTCTATTAAGTAGAAAATATTCTCTTAAATCTGTGTATAATGAAGTTTTTTTACATTTACATTTTATTTACATTTACATTTACGATACTAATTATTTTATTTAAATTTGTCTCTACCTCGGGGGTCAGATTTTAGCCGGATGCCTCGAGTCGGATTCGAACTCGGGTCTTCTTGGTTAGCTGGCTGACATGCTACCGCCTAGCCTACCCGACCCCCAATGAAGTTTTAATATCATTATAAACACTTATTTTCATTGTTGTGATTTTCGATTTAATAATTATTTATTTAATAATTAAATATTTAATAATTATTATTTGATAATTAAGTTGAATGATTGTTAAAAATAATTATTAAGATTTTTTTTGAGATCTAATTGAATTAATATTTTATTTTATCTGATGTCGTATAAAAAATAGTTCTAATAAAAATTGTTCAGTTTTTTTTTTGTAAATTCAGAATATGTACAGAAACATATAGGTTTCCATTTAAAAAACAGAATTTCACCTCGAAATACCCTTGAAAGCTTGTTCTAGGTCGACAAACAATTGCATAGTTTAGTTTCCTTCTTGGTATAAATAAACTTTTATTTGAAACTTTTTTTTAATATAATGCACTGTTTTTGAGTTATAAAACTGTCTCAAGATAAAAAAAACTCACCCCCGGTATATATATATAATTATACATATTTCAATTATTCAATTAATTCAGCAAAATCATAATATTTTTCATCAACTATTGGCAATACAAGTTACCACGGCCCCAAAACTAGACGCAGTGTGTTTTAAAATAATAATTTAAATATCCTAATTTTAATAAATTTTATTTGTCATGAACTATTAGTGGGTTTTAAAATTAAAAAAACACGTTGGTGTCGTCGCCAGATTAAATTTTGGTGCATATCGACCCAAAATTAAGGGGGGTGGAGGGGGGTTAAAAATTAAAAATCTAGGCCGTTTGAGCAAACTCAACCAAATTTTGTATACATAATCAGTGGGACCCCAGAAGTATAAAAATGCAAAAACTAACCCCCCCCTACATGATTATAAATAATTTTAGGGGCCAGATTGTATGGTAAAGTCAAGTGTATGGCCACATCAGAACACGTCAGCTAATTTTTTTTAATATTTATTCTCGTTTATAAATAATAGTACCTGGAGCCACCGAGCGATGCTCGGTAACTTTTTGCTTCAGTTAAAGGCTATATATTAATATTAATTTTAATTTAAAATTCTTATGAAAATACAAATATTTATAGTACACGCCCCCTGGACCCCGCCGAACCTCTCACTCCCCCCCCGTCCCGAAACCCCGTACTTCGCCCCACCCCGAAATCCCCCACAACACTATAAAAATTTCAATATTATAATAAATAATAATTATGATGGTCTGACTAAATGGGCATCTTTCCGAAGCCAATTAAATAAAAAAATTATTAAAATCAGAATATTTTCTATAAACTATTAGTGGGTTTTAAAATTAAAAAACCAATTAATGAATAAAAGATAATTGAAAAAAATGTAAACAAACCATTTTATTGACATTGTTATCTATAAATAATTACTTGAATTAAGAAAAAGTCAATTAAGATGAATTTTGTCGAGGTCCAGACCTAGCCAGATCGTTTTCTCATCCTCAAAACTTGTTAAAAGAGTTGGTTTCATCAAAATCGTTAGTCATTTTCAAAATAAAAAAATACATACAAATCTATATACAATTTTTGCTCATTTAATAAGAGTAGATTTTTCAGGTTGTTAGCTTTTTTTGAGAGAGAGAGAGAGAGAGGCTAACATAACAACGTAACGGGATATAACGTAAGGTGTGTGTGGGTCATCAACCATCAACCATAACGATTACATAACACAACGTTTATTCTTCTCTCAAGAGTGACCTTCACTTTTACCTAGAGGCTCTTCTAACTCCCCTCCATTACAGAAGAAACGTTTCGGTTCGGCTCATCTGGAAGAAGAATGAAAACGCCTTTTCAAGGTGAAGGTCGTCGTCGTCGTCGTCGCCGGCTTTTTCTCTCAAGAAAAACCAATCATTATTATTCATTCTCAAATAGGTATATATCTTCACAAGATTCAAATATATCTATATATATAAAATTAAGGTTTTGTCTGTACATTGGTCCAAATCACGCCAAATTTGGGTTGCACACGTTTCAAGCAAAGTTATGAACGAAAACACCCTCAACAAAATTCCTGTATGAAATTTCATATTTGTATCAGAGGTCTTCTAACTTGCGTTTTTAGCTATATAACGTTTTGATATTTTGACCCCAAAAGGGGGTTTGGGAGTGCACGAATGAAAATTATCAAATAACTCTTAAACTATTAACTCTACGGGAAATTTTATAATGAGCAAAGTTGTAGGGGATGTGATTTCTGACAACTTTTGTTTAAAAAAATTCCCCCCAAAAACCACCCAAAAAGGGGGGGGAAGGAGAAAAATATATAAATTCTTGCCCTTGGAGCAAACTCAACCAAATTTTGTATACATAATCTGTAGGCCTCTAGAGAGCTAGAAATGCAAAAACTAACCACCCAAAATGGAAGCGTCCCCAAAATGGGGGGGGGGGTCAAAAAATGAAAATTCTTGCTCTTTGACCAAACTCAACCAAATTTTGTATACATAATCTGTGGGACTCTAGAGAGCTAGAAATGCAAAAACTAACCACCTAAAATGGGGGGGGTCAAAAAATGAAAATTCTTGCTCTTGGACCAAACTCAACCAAATTTTGTTTACATAATCTGTGGGTCACTAGAAGGCTAGAAATGCAAAAACTGGGTGCGGGGGTGGAGTGGGGGTGGGTTAGGGCATGGGATGCGCGGAGTGGAATGGCGGTGGAGTGAGGGAGTATGGCGGAGTAGGGGGTTCGGGGAGGGGGGTGCAAGGTTGGTGGATGGGGTTAAGGTGAGGGTCCAGTGGCGTAGTGGGGTGGTACGGGGTGGGGGTCCGAGGTGGGGGGTGCAGGTTAGAGTGTTGAAGTGGTGGTGTGGGGGCGGGGTTTGGGGTGCTGGGTGGGTTTCGGGGAGTGTGGTGGGTTGGAGTGGGGGGGTGAGGTTTGGGTTCTGTGGTATGGGGGCGGGGGTTGGGCACGGGTTCATGGTGCGGGGGTAGGGGTGCTGGATGGGTCGGGGGGAGTGTAGTGTAAGGGTGGGATTCGTGGGTTGGGGGTCCAGGGGGCGTGCCCCTGGCTAGCAAGAGGGCCGCCGAAGGCGGGCCTTGCAGCTAGTTGTTAATAATAATCTACTCTTATTAAACGAGCAAAAATTGTTTGTATATTTAAATATATATATTTATTTATATAGATATAGATATATATATATATTTGTATCTTGGTTCTATTTTGAAAACGACTCTACGGATTTTTGATGAAACAAATTCTATTAACAAATTGAATAAAAGATTTCACTGTCGATGGTAACAGAATTGTTTTTATTTTAGGTTAAAAATAAAATGAGAGAGTCTTCTGTTTTTAAATAAAATAATTTTAATTATTTCTAGAGACTATAGTTTCGAAGGCATTGCCTTCATCATCAGTCTATCACAAATATTTCAGTATTTAGTTACATCTTAAGATTTGTAACTAATTTGTAACTAAATACTGAAATATTTGTGATAGACTGATGATGAAATGCCTTGAAACTATAGTCTCTAGAAATAATTAAAAATTATTCTATTAACAAGTTTTGAGGATGAGAAAGCGATCTGGCTAGGTCTGGACCTCAACAAATTTCATCTTAATTGATCTTTTCTTAATTAAAGTAATTATTGATAGATGAAAATCTCAATAAAAAAGTTTGTTTACATTTTTTTCAATTAACTTTTATTTTTAATTGGTTTTTTAATTTTAAAACCCACTAATAGGTTATAGCAAATATATATATATATATATATATATATATATATATATATTAAAATTAGGAATTTTTTGATTGTATTTTAATTAACAGGTGTCCAAATCATAACAAAACAGTTGTGTTTACCAAATAAAGTGGTTGAAGTGGCTTTTTTTTTATATAACTTGGAAACAAATCTTATTTAATTTTGTGTTTTTATTTCAGAATTGTTTACTTAGTCCAGGGGTGTCCACAACCTTTTGGCTTACTTAATTTCCCGGCCCGCAAAAAAAATATACTAATACTATTCACAAAAGAAAACAAAGAGGTTGTCCTCTGCTTGATGCAAATAAACATACACACACATATATATCGAGATGATATCTATGTGTGTATGTTTATTTGCATCAAGCAGAGGACAACCTCTTTGTTTCTCTTTGTGAATCAACAACTCTGCTACTCTGCGGCAAAACAAAAACTTTCCAACTAATACAATTAATATTTCTTAATCAAAAATGATAGTTAAAATACTGTAGAATAATAATATTCAACATAACAAAGAATATATTATGTAGATTTTTATTTTTGGAATCATTAAATTATAGAAAAGATTTAAAAAATTGTATTTAAATGTTTACCTTGTCTATCATGTTGAAGGTTTGAACAATTCTTCACAATTCAGTTGTCAAAAGAAATAAATACACAAAACGCGACACCCACATAAAACACAATTATTAAGGCACTTGACCCTATGGCTGGTCAACTCGAAATGAAATAAATGCATTTCAATGCAAAAGAAAGAGTAAATGGAAAAGAATCCCGTTTTAATTGATTAGATATCAGAAAGGAAAATAATAAATAATTCATTCTAGAGATAAAAGAAAAACGCATGCAAGACATGCCCAATTGGTTTCAGATTGTTTTTCAAAAAACTATCATTTGTGTGCGTCAAGTGATTTTCACTAAACTTTTCCTAATTATTATCTATAATTAAAAATCAATATACACTTAATTTCACTTATCAGTCCATCTCCAAAAATTACTTTCAATCTTTTTAAATAAATATTTAATAAATAACAATCTATATATATAAAATTAAGGTTTTGTCTGTGCATTGCTCCAAATCACGCCAAATTTTGGTTACACACGTTTCAAACAAAGTTATGAACGAAAACACCCTCAACAAAATTCCTGTCTGTCTGTCTGTCTGTCTGTTTCAGTGGTTTCCGAAAAGTTGCTCACGATTCACGTAAAAACGGCTGAAGGGATTATTATGAAATTCATATTTACATCAGATGTCTTCTAACTTACGTTTTTAGCTATATAACGTTTTGATATTTTGACCCCAGAAGGGGGTTTGGGGGGGCTCACGAATGAAAATTATCAAATAACTCCTAAACTATTAACCCTACGGCAAATTTTATAATAAACAAAGTTGTAGGGGATGTGATTTCTGACAACTTTTGTCTAAAAAAATTTCCCAAAAAACCCACCCAAAAAGGGGAGAGGGTGAAAAAATGTAAATTCTTGCCCTTGGAGCAAACTCAACCAAATTTTGTATACATAATCTCTGGGCCTCTAGAGAGCTAGAAATGCAAAAACTAACCACCCAAAATGGGGGAGGGGGTGGTCAAAAAATGAAAATTCTTTCTCTTGGGCCAAACTCAACCAAAATTTTGTATACATAATCGGTGGGTCACTAGAAGGCTAGAAATCCAAAAACTGGGGGTGGAGGGTGGGTGCGGGGGTGGAATGGGGGTGGAGAGAGGAGTGAGGCGGAGTAGGGTGGGGGTGCAGGGGATGCTGCGGGGTGGAGTCCAGGGGGGCATAGCGGGGGTGGGGTCCAGGGGGCTAGGCGGGGGTGTGGTGCGCAGGGTTGGAGCGCACGGGGTGGGGTCCAGGGTGGATGGGTTGCGGGGCAGAGGTTGGGAACGGGTGCATGGTGCGGGGGTGGGGGTTCTGGAGGGGTTTCGGGGGTGGGGTGGGGGTGAGGGGCGTTAGAGCGTGGAATGGAGTGTTGGGGTGGTGGCGTGGAGGTGGGGGTTGGGCATGATGCGGGGGTGGGGGTGTGGTGGGTGAGGGTGGGGTTCGAGGGCTGGGGGTCCAGAGGGCGCGCCCCTGGCTAGCAAGAGGGCCGCCGAAGGCGGGCCTTGCAGCTAGTAATTTTTATAATTATTATAACTAAAAATCAATATACACTTAATTTCACTTATTAGTCCATCTCCAAAAATTACTTCAATCTTTTTAAATAAATATTTAATAAATAAAAATAATTTTTATAAAAAAAAAATAAAACTGACTTCAAAAAAAATAAATGCAACAAATATAAAATAATAAGAACTCAAAAATAAAATAAAATGCACTTGTGGGGAATAGTGTGGGGTGCATATTCCCCACACACTAAAAGGTATAAAATAATTATTATCTAATTTAGTTACAACTAAACGATGAAATATTAACATGAAATTACTTTTTGAAGTCGGTGCCAAACATATACATTACACACTAGTTTTTGAGCTAGCTCGTCCACAAATTTGGTAACGCACAGACTAACTAACTAACCAACTAACTATCTATCTAAACCAATATTTTAGTTTACATTTCCTAAATCTATAAGAAAAACTAAACAACTTTCATTAGAACTATTTTTTATACGATAACAATTATACAAAATATTAAATCAATTAGATCTAAAAAAAATATTTTTAACAATCATTCAACTTAATTATCAAATAATAATGATTAAATAATTAATTGGGGGGTCGGGGTAGGCTAGGCGGTAGCATGTCAGCCAGCTAACCAAGAGGACCCGAGTTCGAATCCGACTCGAGGCATCCGGCTAAAATCTGACCCCCGAGGTAGAGACAAATTTAAATAAAATAAATAGTATCGTAAATGGCTTATGGCTAGAAAGGCCGAAAAAGCCAAAAAAAAAAAAAATAATTAATTAATTATTAAATAATAATTAATAATTTAATAATTTTCCGACAATGTTTTGTGACATTCCAGAGTCTTCTGGAAGAAACATATTTCTTCAACAAAAAAAATACTCCATTTTTATTATGGTAATACAATAGTATAACTATCTACTGAATTGACACGAGAAATAAACTTTTTTAAACTCAAGAATTTTAACTAGTTCTATAAGTAGAAAATAATCTCTTAAATCTGAGTATTTAATGAAGTATTAATATCATTATCAACACTTATTTTCATTGTTGTGACTTTTCAATTTAATAAATATTTAATTAATTATTTAATCATTATTATTTGATAATTAATTGTTAATAATCATTATTATTTGGATTTTTTTGAGATCTAATTGATTTAATATTTTGTTTATTTAATGTCGTATAAAAAAATAAGTCTTATGAAAGTTGTTCAGTTTTTTTCTAGATTTAGGAAATATAAAGTAAAATATATGTTTCCATTTAAAAAACAGAACTTGACCTTGAAATACCCTTGAAAGCTTGTTCTAGGTCGACAAACAATAGCGTAGTTTAGTTTCCCAAAGGGGTGAACCGCGACTAAATATCGTGTACACCTACTTCCAATTCCACTTTCATTTTCAAGTAGAATACAATAGATTATCTAATGAATTCCAAAGTAATTCCAAATAATTCCAAAGATGGTGTACACCTAATTCCAATCGCGGTTCACCCCTTGGTTTTCCCCTTAATATGAATAAACTTTTATTTGAAACTTTTTTGTTTTTGAGTTATAAGACTGTCTCAAGATAAAAAACACGTATATGTACAATATCTCCCTTTAGGCACAAGTTTTTATATAAATCAAATTAATTTAAAGTATATGTCTACTGCTTAATTTAAATATATATTTTATTCTTTTGAGACTTAATAAGATTCATTTGAACATTGAAAAAAATAAAATTGGGGATTCGGGTTTAAGTTATTTAATTATTTTTAAAATATATATTTATATAAAAATTAACTTGAATTTAAGAGTGTGTCTAATGCTTTTTTTTTAATTTTCAATTTAAATAGATTTACACTTTTAAAATTAAAATTAATTTCTCAGTAAATAAAACATCCCAAAATTTATTATTATCTAGGAAATTGAGAAAAAATTGGGGAAAAATATTCAAGACCCGGTACACACTCCGGTTAAAGCGCTACTCTCTAGTATTAAAAAATAAATTTAATTATATAACTTAGTTTTAATTAACTTGAAATAAATTCAAATTTTTAATTAATTCTAAAATTAAATAAATAAATTGTAAGAAACTATTAGCGAGTTTTAAAATAAATAAATTAATCAATTTGATTGTATATTAATTAAAAAAAATACCTGTTTATTTGTTTATGCCTTTATCGTGACAACCCCTTAAAATGAAAAAGTATCTTAAAAAAATAATTTTTCTTTTACGGTATAAATATAATCAATTAAAAGCGTTGAAAAAGAAAACAAGCGGTAGAAAAAAATGTTAAATTTAATTTAATTTAATTTATTATAAAAACTTATGTTTAAAGAATATAAAAATGTATATTCTATAAATATATAATTAAATAAATCAAAGGATCAAATCCTCTAATTGAAAAGTTTTTGTTTTGCCGAGATGTAGCAGAGTTGTTAATTCACAAAGAGAAACTAAGAGGTTGTCCTCTGCTTGATGCAAATAAACATACACACATATATATTATTTATTTGTTTGAGACTATAGTTTCGAATTTTCACTGGGTCCCAGCTAAGTAATGATCGAAAATTTTCAATATTCATACGATATTAACCCCATGGAAAATAATATTTATAATTAAAAAAAAGACTGATGATGAAGGCCAAGTCTTCGAAACTATAGTCTCAAACAAATAAATAATATATCAAATTTCGATATATATGTTTGTATGTTTATTTGCATCAAGCATCTCTTTGTGAATCAAATCCTCCCCTATTTGATTCCCATGCATAAATAAATTAAGCATTAGACACAATCTTTGATTTTTATAATCTTATCCCTAAGTAAAAAAAAAATATTTTATAAATAAATAATTAAATATATAAAACCCTCAAAAATTCCTTCCTGTTTAATCCCCACGTTCGAATGAATTTATAGTCTCAAAAAATAAATTATTTAAATTAAGCAGTAGACACACTCTTTAAATATAAAAAACGTATGCCTAAAAATATAAAAGTTCATTTTTTTATATAAATAATTAAATAAATTAAAGCCCCAAATCGATCCCTATTTAATTTCCACGGAATTTATAGTCTCAAAAAATAAATTATTTATTTAAATTAAGCAGTAGAAACACTCTTTAAATATAAAAAACGTATGCCTAAAATAAAAGTTCATTTTTTTATATAGATAATTAAATAAATTAAAGCCCCAAATCGATCCCTATTTAATTTCCACGGAATTTATAGTCTCAAAAAATAAATTATTTATTTAAATTAAGCAGTAGAAACACTCTTTAAATATAAAAAACGTATGCCTAAAATAAAAGTTCATTTTTTTATATAGATAATTAAATAAATTAAAGCCCCAAATCGATCCCTATTTAATTTCCACGGAATTTATAGTCTCAAAAAATAAATTATTTATTTAAATTAAGCAGTAGAAACACTCTTTAAATATAAAAAACGTATGCCTAAAATAAAAGTTCATTTTTTTATATAGATAATTAAATAAATTAAAGCCCCAAATCGATCCCTATTTAATTTCCACGGAATTTATAGTCTCAAAAAATAAATTATTTATTTAAATTAAGCAGTAGAAACACTCTTTAAATATAAAAAACGTATGCCTAAAATAAAAGTTCATTTTTTTTATATAAATAATTAAATAAATTAAAGCCCCAAATCGATCCCTATTTAATTTCCACGGAATTTATAGTCTCAAAAAAATAACATATTTATTTATTTAAATTAAGCAGTAGACACACGCTCTTTAGAATATATAAATCTACTTATTCGAATGATTGGTATAATACTTTGATTTGATATAGAAAGAATATATTAAAAAAATAATATATGCCCAAATACGTAAATAACTCCCCTCAGAGGATTTCATATAAGGGGGTATATTTAAGGAAGGTGGAATATTGACGATATTTTTAGCGCATATATTCAATAAATACTAGAAAAAAATCGAACTTAGTTGAATGAACTCGTCGCGGCAACTCAACTTCCTGGTATACTCTTGCACATTTCAGATTTATTTATCATACGATTTTTTCATCTTGATAAAATCATTTTGCTATCAAAAATGTTAAAAACAGTTCAGGAATTTGAGGGGAAATATATAAAAGGAAACTTTTTCAAAACTCGGTACGCTCTTCAATTAAAATTAGAACTAGTCTAATAATAAAGTTGAATTATAATTGATATTAATTTAATTTAATATGATAAATATTATATATTCAAATTCTTATTTTTTTTTTATAAATTTTATTAAACCAATTATTTGACATTAATTAATGTATACATTGTATTTTGCTTCGATTCCGGAGATTACTTCTCCACCATCGAGTGTCCTTATTCATCTTTAGTCCTTGTTTTTAATAAGAGGAAAAATCTAATTAGATAAAAAAACCTCTTTTCCGATAATTATTTCAATTCCATTATTCCCCAATCAAGTCGATTGGTATTCAAAATCCTTTTATTCAAATTCTTAATTCATTATAAATTTTATATACATTTTTTTGTAATAATCTATTAGTGGGTTTTAAATTGAATAATTTAATTAATTTGATTAATTGAAAAAAGAAACAAAAATTTAAAGATTAAGTGAAAACTTTTTTTAAGACTCGGTACGCTCTCCGGTTAAAATCGGTTAAATTGAAGAAATACTTAAAATGTTTTCAAAAACTTGGTATGCTCTCTTAATAGAGCGGATTATATTAAAAATAAAGAAATTGAAATTAGAGGAAAAAGTAAAAGTCACGGTACGCTCTCCGGTTTTAGAGATAGTTAAATTAAAAAAAAAAAAAATTAAATTTGGGGGAAAAAAAACTGAAATGTTTTTAAAACACGGTACACTATCTTGATAAGAGCAGGTTAAATTAAAAAAAAATTAAAAATAATTTCAAAGCTCGGTACGCTCTTCTGTTAGAGCCGATTATATTAAAAAAATTGAATTTAGAGGAACAAGTTAAAAAAGACACGGTACTCTCTCCGGTTAGAAGATGTTAAATCAAATTGAAAGAAAAAGTGAGAGCTTTTTCAAGATTCGTTACAATTTCCAGTTAGAGTCGCTCTATTGATAAAACAAATAAATAAATAAACTATAAAATAATAATAATAATAATTTCTAATTCAATTAACTTGGTACAAATTCAATTTTTTAAATAATTTTAAATAAGTATAAGTAGTGATATTTTTCAAATTATTTATTTCCAATTTATAAACTACTTTTATGACCTCGAGCCATAACTATCTATCAATAAATAACTATCTAGTTATTACACTTTTTTTTCAGTTCTAGGGGGGGGAGGGACATTTTATAAAATTCTTAATAAATTTTTAATATACCTATATAGGTATATATAAATAAAAGATTTGTAATAAATTAGTAATAAGTTTTAAAATAAATAATGTGATTATTTAATTAGTTGAAACAAAAAAAAAATCAAATTTTTTTAATTAAGCCTTTATCATAACAACGATTTAAAATCTCATTGAAATTATCGAAAAAAATGATATTTTCTACATTTTCAAAGTGTAAGAGGGTTCAAAATTTAATCAGTTCTTCTCTAGTTATTTCACTTTTTTTCAGTTCTAGGGGGGGGGGATTTTATAAAACCTCCTTAATAAATTTTTTATATATATTTGTTAAGTATATATAAATAAAAGATTTGTAATAAATTAGTAATAAGTTTTAAAATAAATAATGTGATTATTTAATTAGTTGAAACAAAAAAAAATCAAATTTTTTTTAATTAAGCCTTTATCATCCCAACGCTTTAAAATCTCATTGAAATTATCGAAAAAAATGATATTTTCTACATTTACAAAGTGTAAGAGGGTTCAAAATTTAATCAATTCTTCTCACTGGTAATTTATTTTGTGAGTTTCGAAATCGAAACAGGAAATAATAATGGTTGAAAATGAAAATAAAAAAAATCAGTGTATTATTATTAGGGAATTTGTTTATAATTAAGGATTTCTAATTGGAAACCTTGAAATGAAAGGGTTATTTATCGTCGAGACTGCGTGGGAGTGGGGTCTATAGGGGGTTATATAATAAGCAATGAGGTAGGTGGCCAGGTTTCTCTGGACCACACCCCTTTAATGAATTTTTGAATGTCAAGGGAAAAAGGCTTAATGAGAAGTCACGAAATTTTTATCAGGGTCAATGACACAGGCGGCGAGATAATAGATTGCTAAGGTCATTGGCCATATACAGAGGAGTTGTCGTTTAACAACAAATGTCATTGGTGTGAGATTGAACTTACATTTTGGCTGGTCCGACGTGAGGAATCCCGGTACAAAAACCCAAATCCCAGGGGTGAGTGACGGACCAAGTGCACTAGAAATGGGTGTAAAACAGCACCGAACTTGAACAACTGAACGACATTGGCATGTCACACACCACACACTTTGTTTGTTCACCAATTGTTTGTTGTTTGTTGCGTAGTAGTATTCTCTCTCTCTCTCTCGGGTGTTTTTTTCGGGGGTGACAACTTCTAGGTTGCTGGTCTTCAAGTCCTCGCCATGTGCGTTGCCCGATCAGTTTCGTTTGAGGAGGCGATGTCGTTGACCTCTAGGACGGCGCGCTCTCCAATGCGCTGGCGCCCCGGGTGGGGGCAGCTGACACCAAGGGAGGGGCGGCCGACCTCAAGGGAGGGAGCCGATCAATCGCGCCGCCGCTAACCCTCCCTTACACGGAAAACGAGCGCCAAACTACAAGGAAGCGGGGTTTATCATTTTAACATCAGCTGCCCAGCTGATAAGCAGCTTCTCTTGCAGAATAGTTCAGATTATATTTCCGGATTAGAAGACGTACCCCCCAAATTTATTTGAGAAAAGAAAATTTTATTCGGTATTCAGTGAACTTTCAATTTTCGTGGTTAATAATGAGATAATTTACGAAATGTATTTTGTATTTCAAATACTATAAATATTGTGTATTTTATAGAAATTTCCTTAGTTATTAATTAGGATATTTACGAAAGTATTTTGTATTTAAAATACTTGAATAGTGTCTTTTATAGAAATTTCCTTAGTTATTAATTAGGATATTTACGAAAGTATTTTGTATTTAAAATACTATAGAAATATGGTGTATTTTATAGAAATTTTTTTAGTTATTAATTAGAATATTTACGAAAGTATTTTGTATTTCAAATACTTTAATAGTGTATTTTATAGAAATTTCCTTAGTTATTAATTAGAATATTTACGAAAGTATTTTGTATTTCAAATACTTTAATAGTGTATTTTATAGAAATTTCCTTAGTTATTAATTAGAATATTTACGAAAGTATTTTGTATTTCAAATACTTTAATAGTGTATTTTATAGAAATTTCCTTAGTTATTAATTAGAATATTTACGAAAGTATTTTGTATTTCAAATACTTTAATAAGTGTATTTTATAGAAATTTCTTTAGTTATTAATTAGAATATTTACGAAAGTATTTTGTATTTCAAATACTTTAATAGTGTATTTTATAGAAATTTCCTTAGTTATTAATTAGAATATTTACGAAAGTATTTTGTATTTCAAATACTTTAATAGTGTATTTTATAGAAATTTCCTTAGTTATTAATTAGAATATTTACGAAAGTATTTTGTATTTCAAATACTTTAATAGTGTATTTTATAGAAATTTCCTTAGTTATTAATTAGAATATTTACGAAAGTATTTTGTATTTCAAATACTTTAATAGTGTATTTTATGGAAATTTCCCAAGTTAGTTAATAAGAATATTTTCGAAAAGTATTTTGTATTTAATTTCTTTAGCTAATAATCAAAATATTTTAGAAAAGTATTTTATATTTAAAATACTATAGAAATATAGTGTATTTTATAGAAATTTATTGGGTTAATAACAAGAATATTTATAAAAAGTATTTTGTATTTCAAATACTAGAAATAATATGGTGTATTTTAGAGAAATTTAGTTATTAATTAGATATTTACGAAAAGTATTTTGAATTCAATTACTTGCAAAGGTATATTTTATCGAAAATTCCTTTTAATAATTAGAATATTTACGAAAATTAGGTATTTTGTATTTCTATTACTAAAAATATGATTTATTTTGTAGAAATTACCTTATTTTGTATTTGAAATATTAAAAATGGTGTATTTTATAGAAAACACCTTCTCTTGCAGAATAGTTCAGATTATATTTCGGACTATAAGACGCACCCCCAAATTTATTTTAGAAATTAAAATTTTATTCGGTATAAGGTGGACTGTCAATTTTCTTGGTTAATAATGAGATAATTTACGAAAAGTATTTTGTATTTCAAATACTAAGAATATGGCGTATTTTATAGAAGTTTCTTTAGCTAATAATTAAAATCTTTTAGAAAAGTATTTTGTATTTAAAATACTATAGAAATATGTGTTATTTTATAGAAATTTTCTTAGTTTTCAATTAATACTAGAAATATGGTATATTTTATAGAAATTTCCTTAGTTTTTAACAGACTTTGAAAAACGGAGGAGGTTATCAATTCAACGGGATGTCTGTTTTTTTTTTTTTAATTAGAATATTTACTTTAAATTTAAATTTAATTTAATTTAATTTAAATTAATTAGCTAGTTAATAAGAATATTTTCGAAAATTATTTTGTATTTCATTTCTTTAGCTAATAATCAAAATATTTTAGAAAAGTATTTTGTATTTCAAATACTAAAAATTCGGTGTATTTTATGGAAATTTACTGGATTAATAAGCAAGAATATTTACGAAAGTATTTTGTATTTCAAATACTAAAAATTCGGTGTATTTTATGGAAATTTCCTGGATTAATAACAAGAATATTTACGAAAAGTATTTTGTATTTCAAAATACTAAAAATTCGGTGTATTTTATGAAATTTCTGGGTTATATAACAAGAATATTTGAAAAATATTTTGTATTTCAAAAATACTAAAAATTCAGTTGTATTTTATGGAAATTTCCTGGATTAATAACAAGAATATTTACGTAAAAGTATTTTGTATTTCAAATACTAAAAAATTCAAATGGTTGTATTTTAAGAAATTTAGCTGAATCATAACATAGAATATTTACGAAAAGTATTTTGTATTTCAAATACTAAAAATTCGGATGTATTTTAAGAAATTTACTGGAATAATAGCAAGAATATTTACGAAAAGTATTTTTGTATTTCAAATACTAAAAATTCGGTTGTATTTTGAAATTTCCTGGATTATAATAACAAGAATATTTACGAAAAGTATTTTGTATTTCAAATACTAAAAATTCAGGTGTATTTTAAGGAAATTTACTGGAATAATAGCAAGAATATTTACGAAAAGTATTTTGTATTTCAAATACTAAAAATTCGGTGTATTTTATGGAAATTTCCTGGGTTAATAACAAGAATATTTACGAAAAGTATTTTGTATTTCAAATACTAAAAATTCGGTGTATTTTAAGGAAATTTACTGGAATAATAGCAAGAATATTTACGAAAAGTATTTTGTATTTCAAATACTAAAAATTCGGTGTATTTTATAAATTTCCTGGGTTAATAACAGAATATTTACGAAAAGTATTTTATATTTCAAATACTAGAAATATGGTTTATTTTATAGAAATTTCCTTATTTTGTATTTTAAATTCTAGAAATGGTGTATTTTATAGAAATTTCCTTATATTTTAATTTTACGTAAAGTATTTTGTATTTCAAATACTAGAATTATGTTGTAATTTATAGAAATTTCCTTCGTTAATAATTAGAATATTTATGTAAAGTATTTTTGTATTTAAAATACTTGAAATGGTGTATTTTTAGAAATTTCTTTAGCTAATAATTTAAATATTTTAGAAAAGTATTTTGTATTTCCGAGCCTTCAAGAAAATATTTTCAAAAAAATGTTATTGTCTATTGTGTTTAAAAAAGTCTATAAGTAACATGGAGTTAAATCATGGGGCGGGCTTCGCACCTAGTATTTTATATTTAAGCAGGTCTCAATGTTGTGAAAAAATAACATATTTTGATAGGTTTTATAAATTAAACTAATTATTAATAATGAAGCTGTTGAAGCTTTTATTTTTGTGATTAATTTGATTAAAATTTGAATTTTTATTTAAATCACACATGATTAATTATAATTATTTATTGAAACAATTAATTACAATATAAATAAGCTGACGTGTTCTGATGTGGCCATCCACTTTACTTTACCATACAACAAGTGCCCTCAAATATATTTAATATTTAATAAAATTATTTATAATCATGTAGAGGTGGGGGGGGGTTAGTTTTTGCATTTTTAGGCTCCTGGGGGCCCAATAATTATGTACACGAAATTTGGTTGAGTTTGGTACAAGAGCCTAGGTTTTCATTTTTTGACCCTACACCCTCCCCACCCCCATTTTGGGCGGTTAGTTTTTGCAATTTTAGACTTCTGGGGTCTCACTGATTATGTATAGAAAATTTGGTTGAGTTTGGTAAATGGTCTAGATTTTGATTTTTTGACCCTACCCCCCCCCCTCCCACCTCTATTTTGGGCGGTTAGTTTTTGCATTTTTAGACTTCTGGAGGGCCACTGATTATGTATACAAAATTCGGTTGAGTTTGCTCAAATGGCCTAGATTTTAAATTTTTAACCCCCCTCCCTCCACCCCCCTTAATTTTTGGTCGATACGCACCAAAATCTAATCAGTTCTTAATCAATTATTATATGGGCAACTCCAGTCTGGTGAGCAACATTGCGGCAAGGTTTGGGGTGGGCTCTGGTTCTGTGAGAGTTGAAGCCATCACACTCTCGTGGAAAGGAGTGTGGTGGCATAAAGCGGTGCCTCCCCTTGTCGCCCTGGGAATTTCTCAGAGAACTTTATACGATATGACCTTCAGGGCGATGAGGGGTTCATTAATGAATTTTTACAGCTTCAACAGGAGAACTTATAGGGAAATCGCCATGCGCTAGAAATTGTATATAAAAAGAAAAAAAGAAAAAAGAAATTTTTTTTGTAAATATATTATGTTAATATTCCTATAATTATGTAAATACTCCTGTAATTAAATTCACCCGACTATGTAAATATTTCTTGTTAGTGGAGGCCCCCACCTGCGTGGCCCAATAAACGAAAAATCAATGGACCAAAACTACGTGTGAAATTTGATTTCGATATTCAAACTAATTTTTGAGCTAGCTCGTACACAAAAATTTGGTAACGCACAGACTAACAGACATTTTGACAAAACAATTATTATGTCTTAAAATATAATTTTTTCGATGTTCACTTATTAGGGCTTTTTTGTAGACCAAAATGCCATGGTTTTGTCCATTTTTTTTAATCAAAATAATTTCAGCCGTTTTTGAGATATTTTGAAAAAAAGAAGGAAAAAAACACTTTTTTCATGCACGATTACAATACTTGACCATACTCATGTATGGTAAAGTAATACTATTGTAATTAATTGTTTCAATAATTAATTATAATTAAACTAATTATTATTAACAAGTGGTTGAAAAAATGAATCATGAAATTGAATCAAAACAAAACAATTGGTTGTTCAAATAAAAAACAACTAAAACATGAGCGCATTTTAAAAAATTAAAAAAAAAAAAAAAAAAACTCAAATAAAAACATCATTTTTACTTTCCCATGCTTTCTATGATAAATTTAAAAATAAAACAAACACCCACCCCTGGTGTATATTTGCTTGAGAAGTAAATATCGCATTTGTTTCCATAACAACCGATGATTATAAAATAATAATATGCTTAATATTTTTAATCTAAATATTTAATATTTTTAAAACAAATAAATAAATATAAAATAAATACTTAAATACGAATGATAAGAGAAGAATTTGATTTATTTATAAATATACTAGACCTTGATGAATATGTACTTAACCCTAGATATAAAGAATTAATTACTAATACGGATTATATAATAATGACTATTAAATTTAACAAAAAATTCAATATGTATAATAAATAATAAACTTGTGTGGCCATTCACATGACTTCACCGTTTGGCCCCTCACTTATGTTTAATCTATATATATATAAAATTAAGGTTTTGTCTGTACATTGGTCCAAATCACGCCAAATTTTGGATGCACACATTTCAAGCAAAGTTATAAACGAAAACACCCTCAACAAAATTTCTGTTAGTATGTATTGTAGCGGCCCGCTCTCGCTCATGGCGACGAGCCTTGAGACACGGCCGCTAGATGACTCAGTCGGATCGTTGCGTCGTTTCTGCATGACTGAAATTTTATCAGCCATGCTATAATTGAAGCGACTCGATTTCGACTGGAGAAGCGAACCGATTCGAACATTCGGATCTGGCGGGGCCACCGCTATCCAGCAGGCCCTCCCCTGCACACACCCTTGGTGAACACGCAACCTACAACTCTGCACTCGACAGATTGTTAGGACCCCATCGACTTGATGGGGGCGCGGCAAAAAGCGCCACACAGCACTCACCTCACGAAAGCCCTAACAACATGTATGTATGTCTGTCTGTCTGTTTCCGTCGTTTCCGAAAAGTTGCTCACGATTCACGTAAAAAAGGTTGAACGGATTATTATGAAATTTCATATTTGGATAGGTGGAGTGTAGAGGGGGGGGGGTTCCAGGGCTCTACAGCAAATTTAAAGATGAGCAAAGTTGTAGGGGATGTGATTTCTGACAACTTTTGTTTAAAAAAATTTCCCAAAAAAGGGGGGAGGGTGAAAAAATGTAAATTCTTGCCCTTTGGAGCAAACTCAACCAAATTTTGTATACATAATCTCTGGGCCTCTAGAGAGCTAGAAATGCAAAAACTAACCACCCAAAATGGGAGGGGGCAGGATCAAAAAATGAAAATTCTTTCTCTTGGGCCAAACTTAAACAAATTTTGTATACATAATCTGTGGGTCACTAGAAGGCTAGAAATGCAAAAACAGGGTGCGGGGGTGGAATAGGGGGTGGGGTGAAGAGTGAGCTGGAGTATGGTGGGTGTGCAGGGGGTGGTGAGGGGTGGAATCCAGGGGGCATAGCGGGGATAGGGTCCAGGAGGCTAGGCGGGGGTGTGGTGCGCAGGGTTGGAGGGCACGGGGTAGGGTCCGGGGTGGATGGGGTGCGGAGTCCGAGGCGGGTGGTGGTATGGGGGCGGGGGTTTGGAACGGGTGCATGGTGCTGGAGGGGTTTTGGGGGTGGGGTGTTAGTGGGTTAGGGTGCGGAATGGAGTGTTGGGGTGGTGGTGTGGGGGCGGGGGTTGGGAATGGTGGGCGCGGGGGGGGTCCAGGGGGCGTGCCCCCTGGCTAGCAAGAGGGCCGCCGAAGGCGGGCCTTGCAGCTAGTATTTAATAAAATTATTTATAGTAATTTAGGGGTGTAGGGTCAAAAAATGATAATCTATGCCCTTGAACTAAACTCAATCAAATATTGTATACATAATCAGTGGGCCCCCGGAAAGGCGGTTAGTTTTTGAACTTTATATTAACAGACATTTTTAACCGACTTCAAAAAAGGAGGAGGTTCTCTATTCGACTGATTTTTTTTTTGTATGTCTATGTTACCTCATATCTCCTCCAATTGTGAACCTATTTTGATGACTTTTTTGCATTGGGTTTAGTCTAGGTTCCGATTGGTCCCGTTTTTTTCATTGGTATTTGACGTTTTTTGAAATGTTTGTTCAGGCATAACCTTTTTGTTTATGAACTGATTTTAATGATCCTTTTTTTATTGGAAAGGGGGTACCTTAGGGGTGGTACCATATTAATTTGGTCAAGTTCTGTTGATATGATCAAAGACGAAATAACGTCAATCTCCAATTCTTATGACCAAATAATCGAAATTATAATAAATAAAATCTTTTATAAAAAAAATCAATCTGAAAACATTCATTTAAAACCCGCAAACATTTCTAGAGAATTTCTATATTTATAAATTGAATATAATTATAATTTTCTGATTCATTCGCCCGACGCTTTCTCTTACGAGATGTATGCAATATATTATATTAACTCACTATTAATAACATCACTAAAAAGAGAAAAATAAAAATAATTCTTATAAAAAAAAAATAAAACCGACTTCTAAAAACTTAAATGCAACAAATAAAATAATAATAACTTAAAAATAAAATAAAATCCACGGGTATCATCCAAAGGTATAAAATAATTATTATCTTATTTAGTTACAACTAAATGACGAAATATTAACATGAAATTACTTTTTGAAGTCGGTGTCAAACATATACTTTTTATGAATCGCACTTGACGGATCTTACTTAGTACGTTTGGAGGGTACGCTCGCTTATAGGTATAGTTTGTTTGGCACCGACTTCAAAAAGTAATTTATATTAAAATTAGGAATTTTTTGTTTGTTTTTAATTAACAGGTGTCTAAATCATAACAAAACAGGTGTGTTTACAAATAAAGTGGTTGAAGTGACTTTTACAATTCTAATGGCCGACCAGCCACGGACGGGCGTTGGATAAGGCAGAAGAAGAAGAATATTTTCATTTTATGACCCCCCCTCCCTCCCCATTTTGGGCGGTTCGTTTTTGCATTTTTAGACTTCTGGGGTCCCACTGATTATGCATACAAAATTTGATTGAGTTTGGTCAAATGGCCCAGATTTTTAATTTTTAACCCCCTCCCCCTCCACCCTCCTTAATTTTTGGTCGATATGCACCAAAATCTAATCAGTTCTGGCCCAAAACTACGTGTCAAATTTGGTTTTCGATATTCCCACTAGTTTTTGAGCTAGCTCGTCCACAAAAATTTGGTAACGCACAAACTAACTAACAGACATTTTGACAAAACAATTATTATCTCGAAAAATATAATTTATTCGATGTTTACTTATTAGAGCTTTTTTATAGACCGAAATACCATGGTTTCGCTCAATTTTTTTAATCAAATTAGTTTCAGCCGTTTTTGAGATATTTCGAAAAAAAGAAGGAAAAAAACACTTTTTTCATGCACGATTACAATATTTGACCATACCCTGAATGATAAAGTAAAAATAAAGACAATATAATAATAAAAACCATTATTATTATTTATTATTTTTATTATGATCCAATAGATTATAGGGGTCCAAAATAGGCCCTAATTTGTATTGCCATCAGAACCGACTTTGAACACCAAACTGGTAAAAACGGCAAATTTGTACGGCTTTGCGGTCCAAAGTCGGACCTAATTTAACATGGAAATAGAATATAGTTTGAGCTCCCAAGTCCTAAATAAGAACTACTTTAGCAGCCTTAATGTAGGTTTTAAATTTCGACTCGTTCTGTGATATTAGACTTAGCATTACAGAGTCGAAATTTTGCAAATTACAAGACAAAGATAAAAGGTATTAAAATTTAAATCAGACCACCAAAATTGTATTAAAATAATATATTAGATAGAAACTTACCATTTGAAGGGGGGGGGGGCTCGAAGAAACCAAGACGATCACAGGATACCTCTTCCCATGGTGAATTAGTGATTTCTTGGCCTAGAAAATAAAAAAATGAATATACTATTCAAGTGGTTAACTCATTAGTCTACTAAAATAAACTGTAATAGAGTTTTTTCGGAGATAATCGGTTTTTCTTAGACTTCCACTGAAACGATGGAAGCTAACCCCCGAAATATATCTGAGGACTTCAAAACTCAATTTTGTTTTTATTTCTTTTTTGTGAAACCTACCTCGTATCTTGGGCGCATTATTGCATGCAACAGCCAGAGAATTATTTAATTTCTAATGGGTCACTGAAGACAAGAAACTTTTCACTTTTGAAATTATGGGAAAGTGGGGTAATATCGACCGCCGGGCAAAATCTCAAATCTCATTATATTGGCGTCATAGGAGCGAAATTTAGAGACCTTTAGAAGGATGTCTTCGTATAAGCCTAATTTATATGGTTAGTATTGTGCCATCACTCGACATCTCTACATGTTGTCAGTTTTCCTGATGTCTAGAATTTTCTTATTAAAATTTTGTTGGTCTTTGAACACTTTTATATTTTCTAAATATACAGCAGTTATTTTTCCATAATTTGGGTCTAATTTGATTCATTTTTTATCTATACTGTTTGTAAAAAAAATGTTAATGTTAAGTGTATTGGTTCGGGTAAACTCGATCATGCTGGTCGATGTTGCCCTATAGTGATCGATATTACCCAACCTGATATTTACACTTGGTAGGTATGGGTAATAACTATTTTAAATCAAGTACGTAATAAATATAAACATTACATAACAGAACATTATGTTATTAACATTACATTATATTTCAAAATATTACTGCTATGGTCGATTTTGCCCTCCACCATGATCGATATTACCCTACCGGTCGAAATTACTCCATAATTTTTTTCCTTTTGTAAAAAAAGTACCTTGTAAAGAAAACATTTAATTTTATTTTAAATCAGTAGACTGACAAAAGTCTCCTTATACATAACAATATAAGCTGACGTGTTCTGATGTGGCCATCCACTTGACCTTACCATACAACGTGGCCCCTAAAATTATTTATAATCATGTAATGGAGGGGGTTAGTTTTTGCATTTTTATACTTCTGGTGTCCCAGTGATTATGTATACAAAATTTGGTTGAGTTTGCTCAAACGGCCTAGATTTTTAATTTTTAACCCCCCCTCCACCCCCTTAATTTTGGGTCAATATACACCAAAATCTAATCAGCTCTTAATATCAATGGACCAAAACTACTTGTGAAATTTGGTTTCAATATTCAGCACTAGTTTTTGAGCTAGCTAGTACTCAAAAATTTGGTAACGCACAGAACTAACCAGACAACCAGACTAACAGACATTTTGACAAAACAATTATTATCTCGAAAAATATAATTTTTTCGATGTTCACTTTTGAGGGCTTTTTTGTAGAGCGAAATGCCATAGTTTCGCTCAATTTTTTAAATCAAGATAATCTCAGCCGTTTTTGAGATATTTTGAAAAAAGAAAGAAAAAAAAACACTTTTTTCATGCACGATTACAATACTTGACCATACCCTGTATGGTAAAGTAACAAGTACAAAATAAATTTACAAAAATATTGTTTGCAAATCTAATAGAAGAAACTCATAATAGATAAAGTAATCAAGCAATTTGACCGTTTTGAGCATCTTATTACCAAGATTAATACTTGATAAAATTATCAAATAAGTCCTAAACTATTAACTCTACGGCAAATTTTATTATGAGCAAAGTTATAGGGGATGTGATTTCTGACAACTTTTGTTTAAAGAAATTCTCAAAAAAAAAAAAAAACATCCAAAAAGGGGAAGGGTCAATATATGAAAATTCTTGCTCTTTGACCAAACTCAACCAAATTTTGTATACATAATCTGTGGGTCACTAGAAGGCTAGAAATGCAAAAACTAACCACCCAAAATGGGGGATCAAAAAATGAAAATTCTTACCTTTAGAGCCAGCTTAACCAGAAGAAGGCTAGAAATGAAAAAACTGGGTGCAAGGGTGGGGTGCGGGCGTGGTGTCCGGGGGGGGGTGCAGGGTGGACTGGAGGGTTTAGGTAAGGGTCCAGAGGCGTAGTGGGGTCGTGGTTGGGCACGGGTGCATGGTGCGGGGGTGAGAGGCGCTGGGTGGGGTTCGGGTGGTGTGGTGGGTGGGATATTGGATGGGGTTAGGGGTCCAGGGGGCGTGTCCCCTAGCTAGCAAGAGGGCCGCGGAAGGCGGGCTTTGCAGCTAGTAATAAATATAATATAATATAGAAATAATTCACTAACACGTTTAGATAGAAAGAGAGGATGGATTATTCTCACTCTCTCACTCGCACTCATTTACTCGATAGATTATTTGAGCTCAAATACACATGCTAGGTTATATTTATATACTAAATGATGCTTATACATATAAAAAATCATTTTATTATTACTTACAATAAATTGATTTGAAGGCATATTATTCAGTAGGTATTTGGAAATATAGTTTTTCAATTTTTGATATGTGTGTGTTATAGTTTTTATTAATAAAAGATGAAATATACATATAAACATATTATATATATATATTATGTGATCAAAGGAAATGAATATAAAAATGGATTATTAAAACGAGAAGGCGCTGGCGTCGCCGCCCGCATTGTCGAACTTTAACAACAATACTCATTCAAATTTGAATATCTATAAAAAAATAAAATGTTAAACTGTCAGATTTCTCTTCAAATTTATTATATATAAGCTGACGTGTTCTGATGTGGCCATCCAACCTGGCCCCTCTCTTGAAATTTAATATTTAATAAAATTATTTATAATCCTGTTCTGGGGTCCCACTGATTACGTATACCAAATTTGGTTGAGTTTGGTAAATAGGCAAGATTTTCATTTTTTGTCGCCCCCCCCCCCATCCAAGGGAAGAGCTCATGGCAAGAGTAACGGCAACAGCAAACCGTTTCTTATGGCAAACTAACCGTAATTAAATATATTTCATACAGGGTATGGTCAAGTATTGTAATCGTGCATGAAAAAAGTGGTTTTTTTTCCTTTTATTTCGAAATATCTAAAAAAAATTAATCATTTATTCATTATTATCTGATAATTAAGTTGAATAATTTTTAAAAATAATTATCAGGATTTTTTGAGATCTAATTGATTTATATTTTTTTGTTTGATGTCGAATAAAATAAGCTGACCTGTTCTGATGTGGCCATCCACTTGACTTTACCATACAACCTGGCCTTAAAATTATTTATAATCATGAGGGGAGTAGTTTTATGCATTTTTATACTTCTGGTGTCCCACTGATTACGTATACAAAATTTGGTTGAGTTTGGTAAATGGCAAAGATTTTCATTTCCCCCCCCCCCTTCCCCCATCCAAGGGAAGAGCTCATGGCATGAGTAACGGTAACGACAAACCGGTTCTTATGGCAAACTAACCGTAATTAAATATATTTCATACAGGGTATGGTCAAGTATTGTAATCGTGCATGAAAAAAGTGGTTTTTTTCCTTTTTTTTTTCAAAATATCTCAAAAACGGCTGAAACTATTTTGATTAGAAAAATTGAGCGAAACCATGGCATTTCACTCTACAAAAAAGCTCTAATAAGTGAACATCGAAAAAATTATATTTTTCGAGATAATAATTGTTTTGTCAAAATGTCTGTTAGTCTGTCCGTCCGTCCGTTAGTCTGTGCGTTATCAAATTTTTGTGGACGAGCTAGCTCAAAAACTAGTGTGAATATCGAAACCAAATTTCACACGTAGTTTTGGTCCATTGATTTTTCGTTTATTGGGCCACGCAGGTGGGGGCCTCCACTAACAAGAAATATTTACATTATCGGGTGAATTTAATTACAGGATTATTTACATGATTATAGGTATATTAACATAATATATTTACAAAAAAAAATTCTTTTTTTTCTTTTTTATATACAATTTCTAGCGGATGGCGATTTCCCTATAAGTTCTCCTGTTGAAGCTGTAAAAATTCATTAATGAACCCCTCATCGCCCTGAAGGTCATATCGTATAAAGTTCTCTGAGAAATTCCCAGGGCGACAAGGGGAGGCACCGCTTTATGCCACCACACTCCCTTCCACGAGAGTGTGATGGCTTCAACTCTCACAGAACCCGAGCCCACCCCAAACCTTGCCGCAATGTTGCTCACCAGACTGGAGTTGCACCTTATAATATGATTTTGTTCTGTGAGCTGATTAGATTTTGGTGCATATCGACCCAAAATTAAGGGGGTGGAGGGGGGGGTTAAAAATTAAAAATATAGGCTTTTTGAGGAAACTCAATCAAATTTTGTATACATAATCAGTGGTCTAAAAATCAGAAGTCTAAAAATGCAAAAACTAACCGACCAAAATGAGGAGGAGGGGGTGGGATACAAAAACCTTGGCCATTAACCAAACTCAACCAAATTTTGTATACATAATCAGTGGGACCCCAGAAGTCTAAAAATGCAAAAACTAACCCCCTACATGATTATTAATAATTTTAGGGGCCAGGTTGTATGGTAAAGTCAAGTGGATGGCCACATCAGTACACGTCAGCTTATTTAAATATAAGACATATAAAGGGGGATTTGAAGAGGCAAAATCACGGCTTATACCTAAGGGACTACCTAGTGGGACCCCAGAAGTCTAAAAATGGAAAAACTAACCGCCCAAAATGGGGGGGGGGTGTAGGGTCAAAAAATGAAAATCCAAGCCCTTGTACCAAACTCAACCAAATTTTGTATACATAATCAGTGGGATCCAAGAAGTCTAAAAATGCAAAAACTAACCGCCCGAAATGGGGGGGGTGTAGGGTCAAAAAATGAAAATCCAAGCCCTTGTACCAAACTCAACCAAATTTTGTATACATAATCAGTGGGATCCAAGAAGTCTAAAAATGCAAAAACTAACCGCCCGAAAATGGGGGGGGGGTGTAGGGTCAAAAAATGAAAATCCAAGCCCTTGTACCAAACTCAACCAAATTTTGTATACATAATCAGTGGGATCCCAGAAGTCTAAAAATGCAAAAACTAACCGCCCGAAATGGGGGGTGTAGGGTCAAAAAATGAAAATCCAAGCCCTTGTACCAAACTCAACCAAATTTTGTATACATAATCAGTGGGATCCAAGAAGTCTAAAAATGCAAAAACTAACCCCCTACATGATTATTAATAATTTTAGGGGTCAGGTTGTATGGTAAAGTCAAGTGGATGGCCACATCAGAACACGTCAGCTTATTTATATATAAGACATATAAAAGGGGGAAAATCAAGGCTAATGCCTAAACCAATAGACCCAAAAAATAAATTAATATTTGAGCTTCTTTATGCGCAGTAAATGCATTTGCTGAATTTTTCACCCTCTTTACTAAGAATTGGCCATTATTATTTATTAATACGCTTTATTTTCCATTTAGAGATAAATAATTAAACAAATAATTATTACGAGCTATTGATTAAATCTCTAACATGAATAGACATAAAGTAACATATACCGGATGAGTTTTTTTTTATCTTGAGACAGTCTAATAATTCAAAAACAATGAATTATATGAAAAAAAAGTTTCAAATAAAAGTTTATTTATATCAAGGGGGAAATTAAAGTACGCTATTGTTTGTCGACCTAGAACAAGCTTTCTAGGGTATTTCGAGGTCAACTTCTGATTTTTAAATGGAACCCTATATTTTTTCTTTTTATAGACTAAATCTAGAAAAAAAACTGAACAACTTTTATAAGAACTATTTTTTTATACGACATCAAATAAACAAAATAATAAATCACTTATATCGCCAAAAAAATCCAAATTATAATTATTTTTAACAATTATTCAATTTAATTATCAAATAATAATGAGCAAGTATTTAATTATTAAATAAATAATTTAATAATAATTAATAATTTAATAATTTTTCAACAATGTTTTGTGACATTTCATTGTGTATCGCAAATTTTCTGGATCAATTCCTGTTCCAATTTCATTATTTTTTTTAACAGATTTATAACAAGATAAAATGAAGCTTGTGAGGGTTTATTCCTATAAGGAAAACGCTCGGCATCCATTTGAATGGCAGCCCCATAACACTTCCTCCAGATTCGCCGCATAAATTAAGACCATTTCAATTCTGTCTTCAACAAAAAATACTCCATTTTTATTATGGTAATAAAATATAACTATCTACTGGATTGACATGAGAAATAAACTTTTTGAAAATTAAGAATTTTAAATAGATCTATTAAGTAGAAAATAATCTCTTAAATCTGTACAGTATAATGAAGTTTTAATATCATTATAAACACTTATTTTCATTGTTGTGACTTTTCAATTTAATAATTAATTATTTAATCATTATTATTTGATAATTAAGTTTAATAATTGTTAAAAATAATTATTAAGATTTTTTTGAGATCTAATTGTTTAATGTATTTTGTTTATTTGATGTCATATAAAAAATAGTTCTTATGAAAGTATGTTCAGGTTTTTTTTGTAGAATATGGTGACGTAAAGAAAAATATAGGTTTCCATTTAAAAAACCCAACTTGACCTGTAAAATACCCTGAAAGCTTGTTCTGTGTCGACAAACATTAGCATAGTTTAGTTTCCCCTTCGATATAAATAAACTTTTATTTGAAACTTTTTTCAATATAACGCACTGTTCTTGAATTATAAGACTGTCTCAAGATAAAAAAACTCACCCGGCATATCTTCCCTAGAAAACAAATATTTTTTATTTTTGGAACCTAAAATAATGAAGGGGGGAAATAAATATTATCGGAAAAGAGGTTTTTTTTTCTTTAATTAGTTTTATTTTTTATACAAATACAAATACATTTTTATACAAATACAAACTAAGTACAAATCTAAGTAAAAATTACAAAAAAAAATAACTTATTGTAAAATTAAAATTAAAAATAACTATATTATGTAAAAAAAAATCTACTGGGATTCATTTAAAAATCCGGCGAGGTTCTCAGCTTTTTTCCTCGCCAAAAGTATTCCAAATACTTAATTAATAATTTTCTCTTTGTAAAAAAAGTTTTGTAAAATAATATTGTTTATGAAAAAAAATACAAAAAATAAAAAATGTAATAACCCCGAATGTCATCCAAGGCAATGTGAGTTAAATGAAATTTAATAACATCAGATCCCAAAATGTTAGGGGACCTAATAAAAAACCATCATATATATAAAAGCCATGCCAATAATAGCTGTGGCGCATCAAAGAACGATGTGGTGAGAAAAAAGCAACTAATAGTTAGATTGTCAAATTTTTCAAATAAAATATCTCTATATTCTCTATCTATAATATCTCTATATATTAATATTAATATATTCCTCTTATAGCTTAGAATATTAGATTTACGGCGTGTTTTCATTTGAAATTTTAAAATATATATTATATTTAAAATATTATATTATACAAAGAAAATTAATTTTTTTTTGAATTTAAGAAAAATATAAATTCTTGAAATTTTAGCAGTCAAATTAATTTTAAAATATAAATATATATTATATATATTAATTTACAATATAAGTTTTAATGAGATATGATTTAATGGAATAATGAAATAATTCTTATTAAGTTGAATAAAAGATTTCACTGTCGATGGTAACAGCATTGTTTTTATTTTAGGTTAAAAAATAAAATAAAATGAAGAAACTATATTTTTAATAATTTTTAATAATTTTAATAATTAAAGAAACGTATTCTCAAAAAGGAGAGTGGAAAGCAAGGAAGCGTGGCAAGGGAAAAGTAATTCCGAGAATGTATACGGTAAGTCCCAAGGATAGCGAGCGCTTTTATTTACGGCTTTTACTTCTGCATGTAAAAGGAGCAACATGTTATGAGAACGTTCGGACAGTTAGAGGTGTGGTTTTTCCACATTTTAAGGAAGCAGCAAGTGAAAGACATTTGATAGATGATGATTATGAGTGTGAAAATCGTTTGGCAGAAGCTGTCGCGGTTGATAGTCCAGCAGCCATGCAGCAACTTTTTTGCATTTATTTGTGTATTTAATTCTTAAAAGTTGCGCTTTCTTTGTGGGAGAAAAATTCAAGGATGATATGACCAAAGATTTCAGACGGTTGCGGATCACATGTCGGATTTACTGACTCTCAAGATCTACAAAAGACACTGCTTTGTCAGCGGGTTAAAAATGTCAGGACTTTTCTTTGCCTGATCCTGGCCGCCTTCCGGATGAAGTTGAGTTTCACGCAGACCAAGAGGAAATTCAAGGCAAAGAAAGGATAGAAAATTTGAATGTCGTTCAGAAAAAGGTATTTATTTTTTTGTGTTTCGAGTAGAATTGAAAGTTTTAGAACAAAAATATTTATTTATCCATGTTTTCCCAAAGGTATTTCAGGAAATAATCGAAGCGGTAAAGCTACAGACTCAACACTACGCCAAGAGTGTTATTTTCTGGATGGGCGGAGGTACAGGAAAAACATACCTATATAACACACTCATGAGCTATTTGCGAGGGAAAAAGAAGATTGTTTTGCCTTTCGCGACAACCGAAATAGCGGATTTATTGAAAGGAGGGAGAACTGTCCATAGCGGATTTAAGTTACCTATCCTATTAACAAAACTTCCATCTCAAACATAAAACCGCATTCAGTGGAGTCAAATGCTTTGAGGGGAAGCAGCTCTAATAATAATTGATGAGGCGGCGATGCTGATGTGTCATTCCACGTTTGCATTAACATACTGCTTCAGGAGGTGATGGGAAGCAAGACACCATTCGGAGGAAGGTGTTGATCCTTGGAGGTGATTTTCGACAAACCTTCCTGTAGTTCCGAGGGAGGCAAAGCAGATATCATAGCTGCCTCCATCAGAAACCCTATGGAGACATTTCAAGGTATTGATGAAACTGTCGACTAATATGAGATCAAAAGGACAAGATGAATTTAATGAATGGCTTTTGAAAATTGGATATAATGATTGAGTAGCGGTGACGATAACTTGGCCGATGATAATGTAAATATTCCTTTAACATTCGTAGAGGATAAAAATATTATAAGTGCAATTTATGGTTCCTCTATCAATGAGCATGATGTAGAAGGGCTGTCAATGAAGATAATTGTAACATGTAAAATAAAAGATGCCTTGGCACTAAATAACAAAATAATCGACCTGCTACCAACAAATGTTAAAATTTATAAGAGTGCTGATTCCATTATCACTGATAATCCTGAAAATCACAATACTTACCCATTGAGTTTTTAAACGCACAACTCCCTCAGGGATACCACCACACATTCTTCATTTGAAAAGTGGTGGCTTGATCATGCTAATTAGAAATTTAAACGCTAAAAAAGGGTCTCTGCAATGGCACACGACTGATAGTTAAGGAGCTATATACTAATTTTATTAAAGCAGAAATACTAACCGGTACTCGCAAAGGCGATGTGGTATTTTTACCTAGAATTAATATTGCACCAACTGACACGGATCTCCCGTTCACACTCAAGGAGCGGCAGTTCCCCATCATCCCGGCCTTTGTCATAACAATAAATAAAGCACAAGGACAGTCTTTCAACAATGTGGGAATTTACTTGAAAGAGCCAGTTTTTTCACATGGCCAGTTATACGTTGCACTCACAAGGACGAGGTATAAGGAAAATTTGAAAATTTATATTCAAGATGGCGAGGCACAGGGCCATTTATCGAACAACGAAAATGTTTATACAAAAAATGTTGTTTATGAGGAAATATTCTGTTGACCCGGCTACAATAATATGTTTTTAACTTTATTCCCTTATCAATTGTTAGATGTTGAGTGTATGGTCGTATATTTATGTTATTTGTGTTTGTTTATTTGTTTTAATATAACTCTAATAAAGTTTTTTTTTTTAATGTTTTTTTCGCATTTTTTTATCGATTCTCATCATTCAACAAATTACTTTTCATTTCAAGTTATTATAGACGGCTAATAGCCATATCTCGAGACGCTGCCCGCCAGGGCACCCAGCTCGGAGCACGCCTGGTACTGCTATCTTACCTTAATATAATAATGAAATGGGTTTCCAACCGATCGGGAACTTCGATAGAAATGGTTGTATACTCTAATAAAGTATTTATAAAGCATTTACTGATATTTTTAAATCTTTCTTTGATCAAAATTCATTATTCAAAAAATATTTTTCAAAACATATAATTACACGGACAGCTAATAATCACATCTCGAGACGCTGCCGCCAGGGCAAAGCGCGGAGAATGACGGTGCCGGGCGTGCCCATGCCAAACTGCCGAGTACTACTCGTATGTACATAATTGCTGAATAAACTAACATTTTAAACAAAAAAAATTTAAAAATGGCCCTTTTCTTTTTTCATTGTATTAAAGTTAAGATACTATACTTCCCTTGGATTGTTAGAAGTAACTTTGTAATAAATTGTACATATTTTTTTATGGCTAATAAAACATCCTCTTAAAACAAAAAGTGCCTGTCTCAGATGCAAGAGGTCTCAGGTTCTAATACGACATCCGCCGAATCATTTTTTTATTGAGATTTTCATCTATCAATAATTACTTTAATTAAGAAAAATCAATTAAGATGAATTTTGACTGAGGTCCAGACCTAGCCAGATCGTTTTTTATCCTCGAAATTTGTTAATAGATTTTGTTTCTATCAAAATCGATAGGGCCGTTTTCAAAATAGAACCAAGATACAAATATATAAATAAATAAATAAATATATATCCATCATCATCGAGTATACAGTCCTAAGACTGGTTTGATGCAACAATCCGTCACCACTCGACTCTGTCCCCCGCCAGCTGTTTGACCTCTCTAAATGTCTGGCATCCCATATCCCCAATTATTTGGTTGAAATATTCTAATCTGGGTCTTCCCTTCCCCTTTTCTTTCCCACCTCCCCCTCCAAGATATCCCTAAGGAGTCCCCCATGTCTCAGTGTGTGCCCCATCATCTGACCTCTTCTCTTCTTCAGACTCTTCCACAATGTTCTTTTTTCTCCTAAGGATAGGGAATATGATTGATTTCTCAAAACTGTCTGTAACACTTCCCTTGACATAAATTGCATTATAGCATTCCAGGAGACATTGTAAAAATCTTCCTGGGCAATTCTTTATAAATTCGTAAGGTATACGCCGAGAAATCGACTTCATATCATACAAGGCGTGCTAAGATTAGTATTATTTCCGTTATTCATAAAAGGGGTCAAAAGTTTGTTTTTTCAAATGAGACGCCCTGTATATTACTCAATAAATTGAAAGACGAACAAAAATGCTTTAAGACGATATATCATGTCCTTATACCTAAAACATCAAGTTTAGATATGATATATAAGGACATGATATTGAGATAATATACAGGTGGTCTCATTTGAAAAAACAAACTTCTGACCCCTTTTTATGAATAACTGAAATAATAGTAATCTTAGCACGCCCTGTATGATATGAAGTCAATTTTTCGGCGTAAATTAAATACTTCGGGTGTGTCTAAACTACCACCAAAATATAAACTTTTCATGAATTGAGAGCATTAATTTATTTAAGTTTAATTAGGGCCATGTTTTGGACCATATTTAACACAAATCATTCTTTATCTCGAAAACCGATAGAGACAGGTATAGGACAATATTAATATATATATATAAACAAATAAATATATATATATATATATAAATATATATATATATATATATATATATATATATATATATATATATATATATATATATATATATATATATATAATGTGTCTTTCTAACCTAAGAGGTTTTTGAAATGACTATAAATGGATGTGTTGCTAAAACAAATCGATTTTTATAGTCAATAATTATATATAGTTTATAATATTAATATAACAATTATACAATAGTGTTTTGACATTTTAGAAACATTTGTCCTGGTAAGGTTATAACATAGGTGATTTGAGAATAATCCAAGGAGCTAAGGAGGAACAGCTAGGCTAGAAAAGCAGGAGTGGGGGTGTCTCCAGTCAGGACAGGCATTTCCCCTCCAGCCGCCAGTCGCAAGATGGCGGCTGGAGGGGCTGGTGACGTCATGTGGAGACACTTTCTCGAGCTAGCCTTCCCTCCCTACCTCCCTGGGACAGGCATTTCCCCTCCAGCCGCCATGTGGAGACAGTTTCTCGAGCTAGCCTTCCCTCCCTACCTCCCTGAAATAAACAAATTAATACCAACTTTGGAATAAATCTAAATTGAGTAGAACGCGGGAAATACGAAAGTATTTTACATATATATATATATATATATATATATACAATTTTTGTACTCGTTTAATAAGAGTAGATAGATTCCTGTAAAAAATCAACTATTAAAATTGACTGTATGGGGGGCGAAAGATGGGGGGGATATAGAAATTTTTTAGCTTTTTTGTACATTTACTCTTTTGAAAAACTAGAGAGCTATTTATTTGCAAATATCTAAAGCTGTAGAGGCGTGCCTTGAACAGCTCGTTATCTATCTATCTATATATATATCTATATATAGATAGATAGATAGATAGATAGATATATTTTTTTAATGAAAATAACATAAAGTGCCTCTCTCTCTATGTCCGCAGAATTCTAAATGCAATGGTGCGATTTTTCTTCATTCCTGATTATTCCAAAGAACTTTGTCATTGTGCAGGTCATTGACCCCTGACTCCTCAGTCTCTCGATTCCCTTTTTGCTGATTGGGCTCAACAGAAAAAGAGATGCGAGTTTTCATTTTTTTAATCCGTCTACTTGCAGCGGATCAAGCAAGAAAAAAGTGTTTTTTTTTTTTTTACTAGCTATTATTTTATAATAAAAAAAATAAAACCGACTTCAAAAAAACTTAAAATGAAACAAATAAAATAACTATTAATAAATTAAAAATAAAATAAAATCCACTAAAAGGTATAAAATAGGTATTATCTTATTTAGTTACAAATAAACGACAGAAATATATTGTTAGGGCTCTCGTGAGGTGAGTGCTGTGTGGTGCTTTGTGCGCCCCCCATCAAGTCGATGGGGTCCTAACAATCTGTTGAGTGCAGGTTGTAGGTTGCGTGTTCATATAGGGTGTGTGCAGGGGAGGGGCTGCTGGTTGGCGTTTGGCCCCTCCAGATTCGAATGTCCGAATCCGTTCGCTTCTCCAGTCGAATCGAGTCGCTTTAATTATAGCATGGGTGAATATATTTCACTCATGCAAAAGCGACTCAACGATCCGACTGAGTCATCTAGCGACCGTGGCTCAAGGCTCGTCGCCATGAGCAAGAGCAGGCCGCGGGCCGCCACAAATATTAACATGAAATTACTTTTTGAAGTCGGTAACAAACAAACTATACCTATAAGCGAGCGTACCCGCTAGAGGACACATGGGAGTCTCTATGTCAAGACAGAGGCTCTTGGCGTAACATCTGCACAATAATTCCGGCATCTTTCCAATCACACCAACGCAGAACAGGCGGCACTGAGACATATATCTGTTCTCAATGCCAAAGAACCATCCGATCTCGCATCGGTCTCTGGAGCCACCAACAGGTTCATGAACGAAGGCGGCAACGGGAATGAATTGAGTGAGGGAAGGATGCTTCGGCAACGAAGAAATCCCGACGACGACGTACCCGCCAAACGTACCTAAGATCAGTCGAGTGCGATTTATAAAATGTATATGTTGGCACCGACTTCAAAAAGTAATTTCATGATAATATCTTCGTCATTTAGTTGTAACTAAATAAGATAATAACTATTTTATACCTTTTAGTGGATTTTATTTTATTTTTAAGTTATTATTATTTTATTTGTTGCAGTTAATTTTCTTAAAGTCGGTTTTATTATTTTTTATAAAAATTATTTTTTTTCTCTTTTTAGTGATGTTATTAATAGTGACTTAATATAATCCCTTGCATGCATCTCGTAAGAGAAAGCGTCAGGCGAATGAATCAGAAAATGATAATAAAATTCAATTCATAAATATAGAAATTCTCTCGAAACGTTTGCGGGTTTTAAATGAATGTAATAAGATTTTTTTATAAAAGATTTTATATTTATCATAATTTCGATTTTTTGCTTATAAGAATTGGATATTTACGTTATTTCGTCGTTGATTATATCATCAGAACTTGACAAAATTAATATTGTACCATCTTTAAGATACCCCCTTTCCAATGAAAAAAGAATCATCGAAATCGGTCCATAAACAAAGAAGTTATGACTGAACATTCTTATCAAAAAAGGTCTAATACCAATGAAAAAAAAACGGGACCAATCGGAAGCTAGACTGAACCCAATGCAAAAAAATAATCCAAATTCTGATATGATTCTATAAAGCAACTATTTTTACGAATTTCCATTTGATAAATAAAGCAAAAATACTTTCTTTCTACCGAAAAACGTTTGAATATTTAATAAACGTTTTAAGATTATTTTTATGAAAGAAATTTATTTATTATATTTTGGTAATTTAGTTGATTTTTTTTTTGTTTTTCTTTAAAGGAACAAATTCGTCGGTTTCGTATTCAATTTGCCTCAGCGAATGAAGGCAAAACGTCAGAGGTCGGAGCAACTGAGGAATTTATTTGCAGAATTCGACCTTATGTTCAAATTGAAAATAAAAATACACAACAACAACAAACAACAACAACAAGCAGGTTAAATCTTTTTTAATTATATTTCTTTTACCCTTTATAGTCCAGTCAAATTGTGCTCAAATGGTCCCCTATATATGGGGAAAGTTTTGGGGTAGTTCTGATTTTCGGTTCACAATTGGCGGAGATATCAGGTAAAATAGACACAAAAAATAAATAAACTGCAACGGATCGTTGCTAAACTTTATCCAAATTCATTTGAAATATTAATATGTTTGTTCCTTTATTATTAATCAGATATCACTTTCAATTTGTAGTTCATGTTGACATTAAAACCGAAACGTCAAAAATCCAATATAGAATGGTTATTCCTCAAGTATTAGATGAGAATCAATTCTGCTATTTTCGGTTTAAAGTCGATTTCTCTGTGTCTTCAGCAAAGGTAACGGATAAGAAAAACAACGCAGTTGCTATGGTTACTTATAAAATTTCCTCACAAATTTTTACCATTTCACAGCGAGAAGCCTAACCATTCTTAACTTAAGTAAGTTAGGTTAAATGAGCTATCTTAAAACGATCAAATGAATAAATTTTAAAGAATTTAAAATAAAAAATTAAAAAAGTACTATTTTATTCTAGAGTAAAGTACTTTAAAATATAATTTTACTAAAAACTTTATTTAACCTTTTTTGTGGTCCCCGAGGTACTTAATTAGGATATTAAATTTCATAAAAATTGGTTAAGTCATTTTCAAGATATTTAGAAAAAACTAAAAAAGTACTTAAATAAAGTACTAATGTTTTGTGGCCGATATGTACCAAAAACTAATCAGCGCTTCATTTTGTTAAAAGAATGCGTAGGTTTTCAATTTCATTTCAATCGGTGCAACGGTGTGGAAAAAATCGTGGGCCAAAAAAACGATAACAGACATCCATACATCCATCCATCCATCCATCCGCACGCACTAAATGAAAAAATCGCACTTTTTGGCCTCTCGACGAGACCCTATGTAATTTTTGGCAAAATCGTCACGTGCTAAAATTCAACCTAATTGAATACTACAATTTGTGACTTTAATTGAGTCCATGGGTTCCGTACCTGGAGGACCCTTTGAAGCCACGCTTGCCCTGAGAGCAGATACAATACTTTACCCATGCTTTGCATTGGATAAAGTAAAAAAAATTAATTGAAAGTAATGGAAGGCAGCCCAGAGGTAGTATGAGGAAAGAAAAAAATTAACACATATAAAATAAGGTGTAATTTATTGGAATTCTTCGCTCCTCTCCTTTCAAACCGACGTTTCGGAGGATTTTTCCCTCCTTCTTCAGGGTTTCAAAGGGTCAATGAATGAAACAAATAAAATGCTTCCCTTCTTCTCTCCACAGTTAAGAATTAATTAAAGAAAGATAAGATAAGAAAAGAAGGGTAAATTTTTTTTTTGTTTTTCTATGCCTTTTGTTAAAAATGAAGAAAGTTTTTGAACACTACTGTGGAGAGAAGAAGGAAACATTTTATTTGTTTCATTCATTGACCCTTTGAAACCCTGAAGAAGGAGGGAAAAATCCTCCGAAACGTCGGTTTGAAAGGAAAGGAGGAAGAATTCCAATAAATTACACCTTATTTGATATGTGTTAATTTTTTCTTTCCTCACTACCTCTGGGCTGCCTTCCATTACTTTCAATTAAAATTTCTACCAGTCCGTCTCTCTCCAGAGAAAATTTCGTTGCAAAAATAAAAAAAATTTCAGTCAATTGAGAACCTCCTCCTTTTTTGAGGTCGGTTAAAAAGATGTCATTTTATACTTATTAATGGGTTCTAAATCAACAGAAATATTTTTTGTTTTGTTAATTATTTTTTTGATATTCGCTGATGCAAAGACCAGCTGTCTGGCTGAAAAGAAGAGTTTGTCTATTTCACGATAAAATTAGAACGAAGAAGAAATTGTACGACAGATGTAGAGAATTTAGCAGCTGAAGTATTTGTAGTTGAATAAGTAATATAGGTAATGGACGCCGCAAAAACTAACCACCTGTCAATGGATTGGAATCAAAAAAAGATGTTTTGTGAAATGGAAAACTATCTGAAAATATGGTAGCGACTTTGTTAATAATAATCTAGATACCATAATAATAATCTAGATACCAGCTTCAAATATGGTAGCGACTTTGTTAATCATAATCTAGATACCATAATAATAATCTAGATACCAGCTTCAAATATGGTAGCGACTTTGTTAATAATAATCTAGATACCATAATAATAATCTAGATACCAGCTTCAAATATGGTAGCGACTTTTTGTTAATAATAATCTGAATACCATAATAATAATCTAGATACCAGCTTCAAATATGGTAGCGACTTTGTTAATAATAATCTAGATACCATAATAATAATCTAGATACCAGCTTCAAATATGGTAGCGACTTTGTTAATAATAATCTAGATACCATAATAATAATCTAGATACCAGCTTCAAATATGGTAGCGACTTTGTTAATAATAATCTAGATACCATATAATAATCTAGATACCAGCTTCAAATATGGTAGCGACTTTGTTAATAATAATCTAGATACCATAATAATAATCTAGATACCAGCTTCGAAGCCCGCTTTCGGTGGAAATCTTGCTGTGCAGAGGGCGCTACGCTCCTTTGAATCCGCAGTGGGTTTTAAAATAATAATTTTAATTTACTTATTCTTATCTATCTATCTTATATATAAAAGATCTTGTCATATAGTACTCGTGGCGCTGTCAGGAGAATATGTGGGAGAAAAAGCAACTAATATTCAATGACAGTTGTTAGATTTTGTATACATAATATCTGGGCCTCTAGGGAGCTAGAAATGCAAAAATTAACCACCCAAAATGGGGGGGAGAAAAATTATTTCTCTTGGACCAAACTCGACCAAATTTTGTATACATAATCCGTGGGTCACTAGAAGGCTAGAAATGAAAAAACTGGATGCGGAGGTGGAGTGATGATGCGGGGGGGGGGGGGGTTAGGGAATGGGGTGCGCGGGGCGGAATGGCTGTTGAGTGAGGAGTAAGGCGGAGTAGGGGGTGCAGAGGATGGAGCGGGGGACCCAGAGGTCTAGGAGGGTGTGGAGAGCACGGGGGGGGAGCACGTAGCATGGTGTGGGGGATAGGGGTGATGGGTGGGTCTCGGGGGTGGGGGGAGTGTGAGGGTGGAGTTGGGGGTCCAGGGGGCGTGCCCCCTGGCTAGCGAAGAGGCCGCCGAAGGCGGGCCTTGCAGCTAGTAATTAATAAAAATAAATTGACGCGTTCTGATGTGGTTATCTATTTAACTTTACCATACACTTCTGGTTGAGTTTGGTCCAAGGGCCTAGATTTAAATTTTTTGCCCCCCCCCCCCCCCATTTTGAGCGGTTTGTTTTTGAATTTTTAGTTTTCTGACAGCCCACAAATTATGCATACAAAATTTGGCTGAGTTAGCTCAAATGGCCTAGATTTTTATTTTTTGCCCCTCCCCCCACTCTAATATTGGCGGCAGAAAAAGATTTCTTCTTTATTAAAAGTTCATTTATTCTTGTTTTGTTTTTTTTTAGTTTGAAAATATTATAATTTTAAATTTAATTTCAGTCCCCGCCCCCCTTTTAGAATTTGCACCAAAATCTAATCAGCTCTAATCTCAATGCAACCATAACTACGTGGGAAATTTGATTTTGATATTTACACTAGTTTTTGAGCTAGCTCGTCCACAAAATTTGGCAACGTACAGACTAACAGACATGTTGACAAAACAATTATTATCTCGAAAAATATAATTTTTTCGATGATTACTTATTACAACTTTTTTGTAGACTGAAATGCCATGGTTCTGCTCAATTTTTTTTAATCAAAATATTTTTAACCGTTTTTGAGATATTTCGAAAAAAGAAGCAAAAAAGTCCACTTTTTTCCTGTACGATTACAATACTTGACCATACCCCTGTATGGTAAAGTAAAAAGAAACAAATATGTAATACTAATAATACTAATGTCTAGTTATATCTTGATCCGTTATGAAATAAACACCTGGTGGAATCAAACAAGCAGCAGCGGGCTCCCATCACGCAATATTGCTAATGAAGTAGAGGATTTATTTATTTATTAGGGGTGCTGCGGTAGAAGAAGAGGGTGCCTTATACACACACACACACACTGCAAGAGTAGCAAGCAGTCAACAACCCCTTTGGCAAATGCCCAGGAGGCAGACAATTTATTACCACCCACGCTAATTCTCTATCACTATAGAGAGAGAACACGACGTAATCGCTTCCTGATTTATTATTTATCCATTTCAGTAGAGATGAAAGAGGGGCAGGGGGGCAGAGATCCTCTTTTTGATTTATTCATCAAATCGTGATTTGAATTTTTCTCAATAACAATCATATCATCTCTGAGGGCAGAGGATTTATCTGGGAGCACTATAAATACTATTAACACATGATTGAAGCTTGTGGCATATTGATATTTAAAATAATAGTACCTGGAGCCACCGAGCGATGCTCGTCAACTTTTTACTTCGGTTAAAAGTTATATATGTAGTAATATTATTATAATAATAATAAAGCGGTTTGTTCTACAGCATGCGCCGTTTTCCGCATCCAACACGCCAATTCTCTCTATCCAGAATGTCTTGCTCTTGTAGTTGCCTACTGGTCATTGCCTCATCTACTCCCTGCTTCCACGTTCGTCTCGGTCTTCCTCTTCTCCTCCGTCTTTCCGTGGGCATCCAGGTCCATATTTTATGAGGCCACCTATCTTCCGGCATTCTTTTGAGGTGTCCATACCATATTAATCTCTTCCTTTCTATTCTATCTAGATAGATAGAATAGATAAATAGTAATATTATTTTTAATTTAAAATTCTGATAAAAACCACCCCGTCACTGCACACCGCCCCCTGGACTCCACCTCCATACCAGCCCCGCTACGCTCCTGGACCCCCGTCTCATACCGCACCCGCACACCACATCCCCGCCAGGCCCCATGGACAACCACCCCCGCTAATGCCCCCTGGACCCCGAACCTCCACCGACACTCCACCAACCCCGCACCACCCACCCCCACCCCCAGTTTTTGCATTTCTAATTTTCTATTGGCCCACAGACTATGAGTGTGTATATATATGTATATAAATAAATTCCGTATAATTATTTTTTTTAATAAAATAACAATTTATTGAGTTTCATAATAATCAATTAAATTGGCAAATTCTAATATATAATCATATTTCTTATTAAATCTTTGTGGGATTTAATACTCGAATTTATAATCAATTAAATTTTTTTTTTTATAAATTTTATTAAACCAATTATTTTACATTAATTAATGTATACATTGTATTTTTGCTTCGATTCCGGAGATTACTTCTCCACCATCGAGTGTCCTTATTCATCTTTAGTCCTTGTTTTTAATAAGAGGAAAAATCTAATTAGATAAAAAAAGCTCTTTTCCGATAATTATTTCAATTCCATTATTCCCCAATCAAGTCGATTGGTTATCCCCCCATTCATTCATCCCCATCAATTAAATTGTTTAATTTTAATATATATATTAATATTTGCTATAACCTATTAGTGGGTTTTAAAATTAAAAAACCAATTAATAAATAAAAGATAATTGAAAAAAATGTAAAAAAAACTTTTTTATTGAGATTTTCATCTATCAATAATTACTTTAATTAAGAAAAGATCAATTAAGATTAAATTTGTCGAGGTCCAGACCTAGTCAGATCGCTTTCTCATCCTCAAAACTTGTTTATACAGTTGGTTTCATCCAAATCGGTAGAGCCGTTTTCAAAATAGAACTAAGATACAAATATATATATATATATATATATATATATATATATATATATATAAACAATTTTTGCTCGTTTAATAAGAGTAGATTAATATAATATTATTGTCCCCACTTCCCTTTAGTTAGAATTAGTCCACAGTATCCCCTGCTTGTCGTAAAAGACGACTAAAATAGGCTTGAGCAAGTGTTTGGTTCAATTCACCATTAAATTAAATTAAGTGTAAATTGATATTATGTAATATTATCTGGCTCTAATTTGACCCCTATAATATTAGCGAAAATTCCAGATTAATGACTGTAGCGATACGATAACGAAAAGAAAGACAATACATTTTGAACGTATCTTAAAGCTTATAAAACGAGGATGTTTTTCCGTATTTTTTACATCAAGTGTATTGGACTTTTATTTTAGTAATCCTATTGAAATTTCCAAAAAAAAAAATTTATTTCATTGTTTATGTAAGTTGGGGTCATGAATTTTTTTTTCAAGTAATCTCTTATTTAATTGAAAAGTTTTTGTTTTGCCGAGAGTAGCAGAGTTGTTGATTCACAAAGAGAAACAAAGAGGTTGTCCTCTGCTTGATGCAAATAAACATACACACATATATATCTGTATATATATTATTTATTTGTTTGAGACTATAGTTTCGAAGACTTGGTCTCTCTTATTCACCAAATATTAGAAAAGTATCTGTTAGGGCCTCGGTTGAGTGCGTTGTGGTGCGTGTTCGCGCCCCCCACCAAGTTGGTGGGGCCTAACAATGATTTATGCATGACGTTGTTTGTGCCCTAGTGGAAAGCCGGGTTGGGCGCCACCCGCTTAATTAGCGGGTGAGGGGCTACTAGTTGGTGGATACGATACGCTGACTCCATATCAGAAGGTTGCGTGTTCAAATCACGTCGGGGTCACCAGATTGTTAGGGCTTGTGAGTGTTTTGTGGTGCGTGTCCGCACCTCCACCTAGTTGGCGGGTGAGGAGCTCCTAGTTGTTGGATGGCTCCTCTTTCGATCATCAGTCGAGACCGAATTGCTTCACTTATAACATGACTGAAATATTATCAGTCATGCAAAAGCGTCGCAACAATCTGACTGAGTAATCTATCCTCCGTGTCTAAAAGCTCGTAGCCAAAGCGCAGAGGGCCGCCACAGTATCTTTTTAGCACTAAGAGTGCAGTACTTATTTTTATAATTAACAGTCTCTGATAACTCTTAAAATAATGATTTTTGACCCCGGTTTCATATGGTCAAATTTATTGGAAATTAGCTATAATATAACCCCTTTCAAGACTTCTATCGAATTACTAATAACCCTGTATATAAAATCATTTGCTATTATTTCTGTTTTAATTATAAATTAGAATTATTTATACATCTATATAATAAAAATGAATTTCTGTTTCTTTGTAAGCGCAGATCTCTCAAATGCCTGGACCGATTTGGGTAATTTTTTTTTAAATGTTCGTAATAGTCCAATTCAGGTTAATATGTAAAAAAAAAAGGAAAAGTTGCCCGAAAATTGAAAAATTCAGGAAAAACTAAAAAAAATTCAGGTTAGCCAACATAGCTTGACAAACAATAAAAGAACTAAACTAGCAAAAAAAAAAATGTTGGCGGCCCTGTTTCTAACCACATTATCGTTGAAGAAGAATTTAATACTGCAAGCAAAGATTTAAAAAAACTATCTATTTTTTTTTAAAGTACATTTAAAACCAAAAATTAAAAAAAAAATCGTCATGATAACTAAATTTTTGAAAAAGTTATGGTTATTTAAAAAAAGTCTATTTTTTTCAAAAATTCCTAACTTCTTTTGGGTTGGGTGAAAAAATTTGAAAAAAAATTCTGAAAACCGTCTTTAATAGGGTAGAAAAAAATAAAAAAGTTTCAGCCAAGCTTTTGATTAGTATATATAGATGAAAAATATTTAATTTAAAATAAAATATGTTATTTAAAAATCTATTTTCTTAAAAATACCCTTGGGAATCTCAGCTCATCTTTTTTCTATTGTATTTAAGACCCTCAGCCATTTCAAAAGAACTAAGCCTTTTGGCTTTTGATATTCAGAGCTCATTCATTCATTTCAATATTATTTATTTATTTCAAAGTTAATTATAAAGGATTATTGAAACTATACTAACTAAACTAACTGAAAGGAATTAATTAGCTTTTGGAATTTCTATAAAAATATATTTTAAAGATTAAAACCAAAAATTCAATTAGCCCGTAGAATTCTTTAAAGAAAACAAAATCATTTGAAAACCCATTTTTATATTGTTTTGAAATCTAGGAAATTTCAGCCTATTGAAATTATTATAAACCTATTTTGAGCATAATTAAACTTAAATTTTCTATAATCTAATAATAAACTTTAAAAGTTTATTATTTTTAATTTTTTAATTGGATAATTCTCCCCAAATGACGATTTTTACCTTATTTATTGAATTTTTACAAGACAAAAACTTTATTTTAATTTAAGTTGAAAGGTTCTTTTTGCCGAATAATTGAGTAGGAGAAGGGGAGAATAAAATATTGTCTTCTGCTGAAAAAATAAATTTTTTAAATTCATTCATAAAGAGATATACTTTGTCCTCTTCATCAATCTATTACAATTAATTCACAAGAGTTGATATATGAAAGTGTTCTTTACACGTGTATTAAACATCAATAAAACAGCCACGTGGGGGTCCAGGAGGCGAAGCTCCCTGGCTAGCAAAAGGCCCGGCGAAGGCGGGCCTGTGAAGCTTAGTACTAAATAAAAGCAAATAAATATGATGAATCAATATAAACGTTTTTTTTTTCAATTTTAATATATGAGAACAGGGAGAGGGTGGGGGAGGGGTGCAGGTGTATGGGGAATTTTTTGCTTGCTTTTTTTTCTCCAATTTAATTTTTTGTTTTCGAATCACTTCTAAAATAAATAAAAATAAAAATAAAAACAGACGAGTGAATGGCCAGTTTGGCCGTCCATCTGCTTGCAATTAGTCATTGGAAATGAATAGATTAAATAATCCCGTTAGAATGGAAATTTAGAGATTGATCTGTTCTGATATGGAAATGAAAAGGTGTCGCCGCCTGTGACGTATATAGTAGGGCCCACTTGGAATTAACTAATTTGATTTTATAATCTGTGAAAATATTTTTTGCTTTGTTTTAATTTTTGATATATTTGTTAGGAAATGACTGAATATTTTCTAGTTTATTTTTTAAGTATATCTGGTAATTTTTTGTTTTAGTTAAAAGCGAGTTCAAAATCGATATATTAAATATTATATTATTTTTAATTTTAAAAATGTCGATTTTTATTTGCAGCAACGATTAATTAATAAATAAAATTGAATAAAAATTGATTTTTTTTGTTAACGTTTTGATCAGTTCTGAATGGTATTCACTAAACATGACCAAATAATTAGTAGAGGTAAGTGAAAGTCAAATGGTATTCACTAAACATGACCAAATAATTAGTAGAGGTAAGTGAAAGTCAAATGATATTCACTAAACATGACCAAATAATTAGTAGAGGTAAGTGAAAGTCAAATGGTATTCACTAAACATGACCAAATAATTAGTAGAGGTAAGTGAAAGTCAAATGGTATTCACTAAACATGACCAAATAATTAGTAGAGGTAAGTGAAAGTCAAATGGTATTCACTAAACATGACCAAATAATTAGTAGAGGTAAGTGAAAGTCAAATGGTATTCACTAAACATGACCAAATAATTAGTAGAGGTAAGTGAAAGTCAAATGGTATTCACTAAACATGACCAAATAATTAGTAGAGGTAAGTGAAAGTCAAATGGTATTCACTAAACATGACCAAATAATTAGTAGAGGTAAGTGAAAGTCAAATGGTATTCACTAAACATGACCAAATAATTAGTAGAGGTAAGTGAAAGTCAAATGGTATTCACTAAACATGACCAAATAATTAGTAGAGGTAAGTGAAAGTCAAATGGTATTCACTAAACATGACCAAATAATTAGTAGAGGTAAGTGAAAGTCAAATGGTATTCACTAAACACGACCAAATAATTAGTAGAGGTAAGTGAAAGTCAAATGGTATTCACTAAACATGACCAAATAATTAGTAGAGGTAAGTGAAAGTCAAATGGTATTCACTAAACATGACCCAATAATTAGTAGAGGTAAGTGAAAGTCAAATGGTATTCACTAAACATGACCAAATAATTAGTAGAGGTAAGTGAAAGTCAAATGGTATTCACTAAACACGACCAAATAATTAGTAGAGGTAAGTGAAAGTCAAATGGTATTGACTAAACACGACCCAATAATTAGTAGAGGTAAGTGAAAGTCAAATGGTATTCACTAAACATGACCAAATAATTAGTAGAGGTAAGTGAAAGTCAAATGGTATTCACTAAACATGACCAAATAATTAGTAGAGGTAAGTGAAAGTCAAATGGTATTCACTAAACACGACCCAATAATTAGTAGAGGTAAGTGAAAGTCAAATGGTATTCACTAAACATGACCAAATAATTAGTAGAGGTAAGTGAAAGTCAAATGGTATTCACTAAACATGACCAAATAATTAGTAGAGGTAAGTGAAAGTCAAATGGTATTCACTAAACATGACCAAATAATTAGTAGAGGTAAGTGAAAGTCAAATGGTATTCACTAAACATGACCAAATAATTAGTAGAGGTAAGTGAAAGTCAAATGGTATTCACTAAACATGACCAAATAATTAGTAGAGGTAAGTGAAAGTCAAATGGTATTCACTAAACATGACCAAATAATTAGTAGAGGTAAGTGAAAGTCAAATGGTATTCACTAAACATGACCAAATAATTAGTAGAGGTAAGTGAAAGTCAAATGGTATTCACTAAACACGACCAAATAATTAGTAGAGGTAAGTGAAAGTCAAATGGTATTCACTAAACATGACCAAATAATTAGTAGAGGTAAGTGAAAGTCAAATGGTATTCACTAAACATGACCAAATAATTAGTAGAGGTAAGTGAAAGTCAAATGGTATTCACTAAACACGACCCAATAATTAGTAGAGGTAAGTGAAAGTCAAATGGTATTCACTAAACATGACCAAATAATTAGTAGAGGTAAGTGAAAGTCAAATGGTATTCACTAAACATGACCAAATAATTAGTAGAGGTAAGTGAAAGTCAAATGGTATTCACTAAACATGACCCAATAATTAGTAGAGGTAAGTGAAAGTCAAATGGTATTCACTAAACATGACCAAATAATTAGTAGAGGTAAGTGAAAGTCAAATGGTATTCACTAAACATGACCAAATAATTAGTAGAGGTAAGTGAAAGTCAAATGGTATTCACTAAACATGACCAAATAATTAGTAGAGGTAAGTGAAAGTCAAATGGTATTCACTAAACATGACCAAATAATTAGTAGAGGTAAGTGAAAGTCAAATGGTATTCACTAAACATGACCAAATAATTAGTAGAGGTAAGTGAAAGTCAAATGGTATTCACTAAACATGACCAAATAATTAGTAGAGGTAAGTGAAAGTCAAATGGTATTCACTAAACATGACCAAATAATTAGTAGAGGTAAGTGAAAGTCAAATGGTATTCACTAAACATGACCAAATAATTAGTAGAGGTAAGTGAAAGTCAAATGGTATTCACTAAACATGACCAAATAATTAGTAGAGGTAAGTGAAAGTCAAATGGTATTCACTAAACATGACCAAATAATTAGTAGAGGTAAGTGAAAGTCAAATGGTATTCACTAAACATGACCAAATAATTAGTAGAGGTAAGTGAAAGTCAAATGGTATTCACTAAACATGACCAAATAATTAGTAGAGGTAAGTGAAAGTCAAATGGTATTCACTAAACATGACCAAATAATTAGTAGAGGTAAGTGAAAGTCAAATGGTATTCACTAAACATGACCAAATAATTAGTAGAGGTAAGTGAAAGTCAAATGGTATTCACTAAACATGACCAAATAATTAGTAGAGGTAAGTGAAAGTCAAATGGTATTCACTAAACATGACCAAATAATTAGTAGAGGTAAGTGAAAGTCAAATGGTATTCACTAAACATGACCAAATAATTAGTAGAGGTAAGTGAAAGTCAAATGGTATTGACTAAACACGACCCAATAATTAGTAGAGGTAAGTGAAAGTCAAATGGTATTCACTAAACATGACCAAATAATTAGTAGAGGTAAGTGAAAGTCAAATGGTATTCACTAAACATGACCAAATAATTAGTAGAGTTGAGTGAACAGTCATATGGTGTGCACAACACAATAGTTCAGTGTCCTTAGTGGGTGTTAACTACCTCACTACCTGAGAAACACTGTCTTCTTTTCTCTGGCATACCTCCTTTATATACCCCTCAATGGTAATCTATTCTTAGTTATCTTCCAAGAAATCGATAATGAACTCAGATCAAAGTCTAATCTTTTGAGATCATTCGGAAATAAATATTATTAACAACTTTTGAGGATGAGAAATCGATCTGGCTAGGTCTGGACCTCGACAAATTTCATCTTAATTGATCTTTTCTTAATTAAAGTAATTATTGACAGATGAAAATCTCAATAAATAAGTTTGTTTACATTTTTTTCAATTATCTTTTATTTATTAATTGGTTTTTCAATTTTACAACCCACTAATAGGTTATAACAAATATTAATATATTATATTAAAATTAGGAATTTTTTTGTTTGTTTTTGATTAACAGGTGTCTAAATCATAACAATACAGGTGTGTTTACAAATATTGTTTATCAATATGAACGAATGAGGGCAAATTGGTATACGAGTAAACAAATATACACATAATATGTGGACCACTAGAAAGCTAGAAATGAAAAAACTGGGTGCGGGGTGGGGTGGATGTGGGAGTTGGAGGAGGTGGGGTATACGGGGGTGGGAGGTGCGGTTGGGGTGCAGTGGTGGGGGAGAGGTGTGTGGAGTGTGGTTTCGGGAGGGGGGGGGATCAGGGGTTACCGTGCATTGCTCGGGGTACATGGCTCCAGGTACTATATAGTTATTACATACACCAGCTGGGTTGTATATTATTTCATCTCAAATAACGATTATTCAAAGTAAAAGAAAAATCTTAATTGGAAAAATTATATTTTTTAACCTTTGGGGAAGTTTAGTATAAAAGCCATCAAAAGAGTTTTTATTCAAAAGAACGGTAAACTGACGGGTGTTGTATTTTTGTCCAAATGAACACACTTGAGTGTTGGGGTTTAATTATAGGAGCGATAAAAAACCCCTCTGCACCAGGGCTTGGTTTTTTTTTCTAACACCTTCTGGTCATCCATTATTCGCTCAAGCAAGAATAATAAGAGAGAGAGAGGGGGGGGCTCTTTCTCTTTTACAGCTGGAGAGCACAGTTGTTGTTGTTCGGGGGACGGCACTACATAAAATACAAAATACAACACGAGGGGTGTTTGCCTTTTTCATGAGTAATTGGTAAAATAAAGTGAATTCGAACTCGCATAACGAGGGCATGCCCGTAGTTAAAGGGGAGGGGGCAAGGGGCATTGCCCCCCACTAAGACATCCTGCCACCCCTAGAAAAATCGAGTCAATATCTCAATAACTATTGATGCTATGAGATTAGATTATATTCTCAAATAAGCTGACGTGTTCTGATGTGGCCATCCACTTGACTTTTACCATACAATCTGGCCCCTCACATTATGTCAATAATATTTAATAAAATTATTTATAATCATGTAGGGGAGGGGTTAGTTTTTGCATTTTTAGACTCCTAGGGCCATCACCTTGAATATGTATACAAAATTTGGTTGAGTATGCTAAATGGCCAGGATTTTCATTTTTGAACCTCCCCCCACACACACTTTGGGCGGTTAGTTTTGCATTTTTAGACTTCTGGGGACCCACTGATTATGTATACAAAATTTGGTTGAGTATGCTAAATGGCCAAGATTTTCATTTTTTGCCCCCCCCCCCATTTTAGCAGGTTAGTTTTTGCATTTTTAGACTTCTGGGGATCCACTGATTATGTATACAAAATTTGGTTGAGTTTGGCTAAATGGCCAAGATTATTCATTTTTTTGCACCCCCCCCCCCTCATTTTAGCAGAGTCAGTTTTTGCATTTTTAGACTTCTGGGGGTCCACTGATTATGTATACAAAATTTGGTTGAGTTTGCTCAAATGGCCTAGATTTTTAATTTTTAACCCCCCCCCCCCTAATTTTTTGTCGATATGCACCAAAATCTGATCAGCTCTTAATCTCAATGGACCAAAACTACGTGTGAAATTTAGTTTCGATATTCACACTAGTTTTTGAGCTAGCTCGTCCACAAAAATTTGATAACGCACAGACTTACAGACATTTTGACAAAACAATTATTATCTCGAAAAATATAATTTTTTCGATGTTCTCTTATTAGGGCTTTTTTGTAGACCGAAATGCCATGGTTTCGCTCAAATTTTTTAATTGAAATAATTTCAGCCGTTTTTGAGATGTTTCGAAAAAAGAAGGAACAAAACCACTTTTTTCATGCACGATTACAATACTTGACCATACCCTGTATGGTAAAAGTAAAATGTAGTTCTCAAAAAAAATATCTTCCCATATAACACAGTAAATAGGGGAGCTTATATTAATTGCGGGAAAAAAATTTAAGGTCGTTTTGTATGGTGTGTGTATGCCAAATCTAAGTTTGCGACCTCGAAAGTCTGGGGGACAACTTTTGGAGGCAGAAAAACCTTGAAATTTTCGGAA